>RJWM01031554.1:0-22422 GCA_004363535.1 Dasyprocta punctata | reverse complement strand
CATTCGATTTTGGAATGCTTGTTAGCCATTTTAAATTATTTTCAAAAAATCATCCAGGTATAAAACCATCAGCATGTTCTTTTTTTTCTTTTTTCCTTGTTTGGCAGTACTAAGGATTAAACCCAGGGGTTCACGCATGCCAGCCAAGCACTATACCACCAAACTATGTCCTCGGCCCTATACCACATTTTTTTTGCCCACTGACACTCACTATCAAACCAAGCTACTTCTACATGAAAGGAGACAAAATTATCTTTATTTGCATGGTATACATCTTTATGAAAAGAGAACATGAGAACTTCACATGTGGTTGGCTTACCCGAGAAACCAAATTTTAAATCCCATTTAATTTATTTTAGGAAAATAGTTGTTTAAAGCAGATTACAAACTCAATGTAATATAAATACACTTAATGCTACTGAACTGCACACTTAAGAACATTTAAGATGTCAGATCCTATATGTATTACCACAATAAAACAGTCCAGGGAGGCTCAGGCATTAGGATCCAAATCTTGAACTCATCCTGGGAAACTTAGTAACTCAGCAAAACACTGTCTCCAGAAAGGAACAAAACAAAACAAAACAAAACCCAAAACATATATATATGGAAATGTAGCTCAATGCAAAGACACTGGGCTCCCCAGTGTTAAAAATTAAAAAAAATCCACATACAATCAGTATCTTATTATTAAAAACAATGAAAATAACTTAATCATAGAGAGAGGAAGCAGAAACAGAGCAAGGGGAGGAGGGTATTATGGTCTGAACTGTGTAATGGAAGGGAGAATGGAGCCCTAACACTCAGGATCACATCAATTAGACATTGGGTCCATAGAGAGAGACAACCAAGTTAAAATATAGTCTTTCAGATGAGTTCTAACCCAACAGTGGAAGGGGGATTTGGACACATGACCACAGGGATAAGTCCATATCGAAGTCCAGGAAGGAATCAAGGTGAGGAATCTATAGGCCTGCATGTGTCAATGGTGTTTTTTATGCTCTGTATATTATGCTATTTAGACATCTTAAGCAGTGTGTTGATCTCCTCTATGTGTAGCTGACTTTTCTGGAGAGCAAAGGGGCACTCGAAACACATGAATTTCCTCTCAAAACCAAGCAACGCAGGGTCTGATCTCACCTACTTATTTCTCTACATGTTTTACTAATATTTCCTCACCCTAAACCATCTATACTCCAGTTCAAACATCTTGAGACTGCCCAACAACCAAAGCACAATAAAATGATTGCAATCTGCCATTTTTAGCTGTCTACTCTGGTCTGGCTTGCTTTTCCTTCAAAAACCCATCAGAGCTGATTCAGGTTCCCCCACGATCTCTTCTTCTGCCGGGTGACCCACACCAGATGCATCTGCTTGGTTCCATCTGGCATGGGCAACCTTCTGTGTGAGAACTGGTGTTCCATAAATGTCTTCCTCCCAACGCTCATTCTTGTTCCCTCCTAGACCTGCGAACTCTTTCTCATCCTATCTCCAAAATCTACACTGGAAGAACAGTGCTGGTTTCATGGACTGGTGTGATGAGAAAACAGGAGAAAGGAAAGCCAAGGGGCTCACTCACCTTGAAGATTTGATGACAAAATCTGCACCCTCAGGAGGTCTCCACACACAGGGAGATAAAAGGGGTGAAGGCCCTGAGGGGCCCTGCCCAGCAGGGTCAGAGACCCTCTGACCTAGGATGGAAGTTGGTCAGTGGTACTGGCAGGAATTGTTCTCCTAGGAGTGAAAATGAAGGCTTGTCATTAGGAAAGGGTTGTTATGCCAGCTAAGATGACTACTTCCCAGGCATCGCTCCTCAATGCTTAGACATGCCGTTTACTATTTCTCACAGAACTATGGAGTCATACTATTACTACTCTAATTTTACAAGCTAAAGGTCAAATGCATTGTTCAAAATCCAACAATTAGTATCTTTAAAACACATTATTTGCAGGGCTGGAAGGATTTTTTATGCAAATGGATCCACCCTTACCAATGTAAAAGGGGCAGGGCTCCATTTTTGGTGTCAGAGCCCCTGGGTTCCTGTGGGAAGAGTGTTGGACAAATGTGGGTCTTGCTCACCTCAGTGGCCAAAAAATGGAAAGTAATCGACAGCAGACAGTTGGTCGTGTGGGCTTCAAGGTGAGAATCACAGTCAGTTAAGGGAAGGATACTCGGAACTGTAAGGATGACCGATGGTTGTTTATCTATATACTTTTTCTAGAAACACTCTAATTTCCATTCACCTAGGGGTGTCTCTGCCCATCAGGGAGACAGCAAAGGTTTTTGTGCCAAAGACTGCCTGCCCTCAGTGAGCTTTCAAGCTCCTTATGGAAAGCAGGTAACCAATAATAACATCTGTGAAGGAGGAGAAGCTGGGGAAACAGTGGGATGGTGCAGGGGTACAGGATGGGAGAGTGCATATTACTTTCTGTATTTTATGTTGTTTGGATGCCTAAAAAAAAATCTCACTAGCTTGCTCATCAGTTCTTCCAAGAACCAAAGCTCCCACCCGGAACATGTCTCTCCTGTACAAACAAACCTTTCCTGAGTCTGTACTCTCAACACCTTCCTTACCTAACGCTCTCACGTGAGCTATTTCACTAATATTTCCCTTGCTTTGAACCATTAGGCACCTAGCGTGATCAGTTAGTGACTTCTCCCAACAAACAAAGCCCAGTGAAATTATTTGAGTTTCCCATTTCTGAACTGCCCACTCTGTTTGGTTTGCTGTGCCTTCAGCCACCCCATGAAAGGCCCTGGCTTGGCCTCTCCATTCTTGTCTTCTGCCACGTGGACTACACCAGATGTTTCTCCTTGGTTCCCAGCATGGGCAACCTTCCCTCTGAGACCTGGAAGTAGATAAATGTCTCCCTTCCAAATCTCATTCTGGTCCCTTCCTAGACCTGCGAACTCTTTCTCATTCTATCTCCAACATCTACCCTGTGAGGACACTGTAGGTTTCACCGACTGGTGTGGTGAGAAAAAAGGAGAAAGGAAATTCAAGGGTCTCACTCACCTTAAGGATTTGATGACAAAATCTGCACCCTCAAGAGGTCTCCACAAACAGGGAGATTTAAGGGGTTAAGGCCCTGAGGGGCCTGCCCAGAAGGGTCAGAGACCCTCTGACCTAGGATGGAAGTTGGTCAGTGGTACTGGCAGGAATCAGCCTCCTAGGAGCAAAAATGAAGGCTTGTCATTAGGACAGGATAGCTATGCCAGGCAACACTGGTGAGATGAGTATTTCCCAAGCATCTCTCTTCAGTGTGTAGACATGTCACTTAGTATTGTCTACAGAATTATGAAGTGGGTACCATTAGTACAATGTTTCTTTTTTATGGAATAAAAGTGAGGTACATGGCTCACAATCTACTCATTAGTGTGAAAGGGTAGATTCTTTACAGCGCCTCAAGTGGGTGGAAGGATTTTCAGTGAAATGGTCTCAGCCCTGAATACTGATGAAGGAACTGGGTACAAATCTTTGTGGTAAGAGCCTCTGGGTGCTGTGAGAAGATGTTGGGGAATGTGGGACCAGCTCACCTCAGGACACAAGAAATAGGAAGTCGTCAATAAAAGACGGCTAATTCCACAATCTTCAGATGAGAAATAAGCCTTGGATCAAGACAGGATACTCCTACATGTAAAGACCACAGTGCAGGTAAGCCACGGGGAAATCTCCCAGGTGCCGAGACAAAAGACCACAGATACTCGCGACATTCCATACCAGTTCCAGACAGCCTACTGTCAAGTATGTCAGTTCCTTCAATGTTACTCCTATCCTGTTTGTTGCCTGACATCAACACCTCCTTTACAAACTAAGGTCTGAGACACAGGCTCAATAACAATATCTGTAAAATCATAGACCCTTCTTTCCCTGTATTCCCTGTGAACATAAAATGGGTACCAATGTTAGTTTGTGAACTTTTTACAGTATTGAAGAGACCTCATCTCATTCAGTGAGAAAGATGCTAAATTGACTATGGAATATCAAGTTAGAGAAGTATGTTATATTAACTTAGAATACTTCTCAAAACTCATTTTCAAGTGAACAACAAACTAAAGATAACAAAACAAAGTCTGTAGTAATTTTTTTAATACAGCAACAAACCCCTCGAAATTAATGTTTTCCTATGGAATGTGCCTATTTCAATGAATGGAAAAATACATGGATGGAAATTAATAGAAGAGGCCGTACACTGATATACATGAAACTGCCGTTGGTGCAAAGGGAAGGAAGGAGTCCTAGGGATGAACATGTGTCACAGAGGCATTGGAGGATGTACTTAGAAAAAATATACTTATGTATTTTTTGCATAATCAAATTGGATTTTAAGGATTACCTTAAAACGACATCATGTATTGATCATCCACTCTTATTCACCATTAGGGTGTGAAGATTTGACAATTATGAGACATTAACATAAAACATTCTCAGGGAATGCTAAAGGAGAACTTTGAAAGTAATTTTAAACGGGACAGGCTGCAATCCCAGCAATCAGGGACAGAGGCAGGAGGATTACCATGAGTTTGAGGCCAGCCTAGACTACATAGTGAGACCAAGGCCAGCCTGCACTACAAAATGAGACCTTGACTCAAAAAAACAAACCAAACTTAGCCAAACAAAATCAAACCAAAATTAAACAGGACAGTGTTCCTTAGTTTAGGGCCAGGGAATTTTATAAGAGAAAACACATGGAACCTGGGCCTGGTCTAGGGCTACATTACATTGTTCATGGTGACTGGAAACTGAGAGGCGCTAAGTCAGAGTCCAGACTTTTCAAATATGGGTCTGGATATGTTCAATTGAAGTACTCTGTAACCTCGTATGTAAAATGCTAGTTACTAGGTCTAAGGCTTAAGTTTCTATTTTATTTTAAATATAAAGTGTATTTTAGGAGACAGGGTCTCATTATATGGTCCAGGATGCCTCTGAACTCACTGTGAAGTCCAGGAGGAGCTTGAACTCCTGATCTTTCTACCTCTACCTCTTTAGGAGGCTTTTCATCTTTTCAAAAACTTCTCAAAGCTTCACCAAAATCTTGCACCTGGTGGTTCTTTTGTTCGTTTCTTTGTTTGTTTGTTTTGTCTGTGCTGTACCTGATAGTTTTGTCTCCCTATATAAAAACATCTCCAGCTGGCAATGGTGTCCTACACATGTTCTCTGAGCTACTCCAGAGGCTGAGTCAGGAGGGTAGTAAGTTCTTGGCCAGAACTTGTAAAACATAAAAATGACTGGCTATATAGCTCAGTGAAAGAATCCCTCTAAAATTAATCCTCAGTACTCCCCACAACCAAAACAAAAATTTTTAAAGGTTTGAAGTAGCGCAAAACATGACATAATATATATTTTTCACATTGGATGGATGTTGAGGCCTCAAAACCCAAAGGGTCAGTTCAGAGCTTGAAATGGGATCCGCCTACGCCTCTTGACAGAAGGCCCTGGAAATCGCCATTAAAAGTATGTCAGTCGACTAAGAAATGTCAAGGGCTAGGTTTGGTCGATTTATTCACCTTTGCAGATATGAAGGAGGAGGAAGAAAGCAGAGAGAGATGTGCTCACCTGAACAACTCCCTTGGCATCTGAGACTAACTACCAGTGTTGCCAAGATCCTACCAAGTGAGCGCATGCCGGTGACATCACAAAGGCTGCTTGGCAGTCATGCAAATGAGCAGATTTCTCACTCCTCGTTGGCTAGGCCACTCCTCACCCTCACTAGATGGTTGAGATCTACTTTTTTTGGTTTTTGGTCTTTTTGAGATAGGGTCTCACTGTGTAGTTCAGGCTGGCCTTGAGCTCACTTTGTAGCCCAGGCTGGTCTCCAACTTGCAATAATCTTCCTGCCTCAGCCTCCCAAGTGCTGGGATTACAGGAGTGTGCCACCAGGCCCGGCTAAGATCTACTTTAATATGTGTATTATTGTGGCTTCCCCAACAGACATTTTCTTTATTTCTTTTTGTACATTTTTAAAAGTATTTTATTGTATTAGTAGTTGTTTGCAGTTCATGGAGTTTACAGTCATCTTGGGGAGTGGCTACCTGTACATACCACAGATTGCTGTTCCTTTTTTTAACCCCCACCCCCACCATCTTCCTCCAATTCCCCTAACTCATTTTTCATACTTGTTGATATTATTTTTTAATTTTAAAGAGAAGAAGAAAAATAGAAATATATAAATAAAACAGTTTCAAATCAGGCTCATAAGAGAGTAACAATAATACGCTGTACATCATTATCTTCATAGTAGTTACTCAGAATATGACATAGGCATGAAATAATGTCCAGAAAATATTAGCACACATCTTTCTTGTCAATGAACTAAGAGAAACTAGGTGTATAATTATCTTAACTATCTTATCTATCTATATATATATATTTTTTTCCCCTTTTCTCTTCCTTCCTTTCCATTTCCCCCAACAGTTTCTCTTTTCTTTTGAAGAGTTTCTTCCCAATTCACAATATCTATCATATGTTTTGGATCTACTTACTTGTTTAGCTTCTCACACTAGTGAGACAATGTGATATTTACACATGTGGGTCTGATTTATTTCACTTGTGAATACGGTCTTATGTTGCATCCATTTACCTATAAAGATCTCATTTATCTTTCTTTATGGATGAGTAGTACTCCTCTTAGGTGTGGTGCAGAATTGGCTCTGTGACTTGGTGGTTCTGGCTCAACCTTTCTTGAGGTTGTTCAAGGGTCCAAGTCATATCTGGTTCCACTGGGGATGAAGAGCTGCAGGCTCCCTTCCTTGTTACAGGCAGCCCAAGCTGCTCCCTATGAGGGCCAGCAGAGGTTAGGTGGGGAGAAGCAAAAATATGGAAGCCACAGTGTCTTTTGAACTCATCTTGGAAGTCACATTCTCTACGCTAATGTTCACAAAGTCCAACCTTAGCACAATGTGAGAGCTTGGGGAAGTTAAGCTGAAAGAGTCCAGTGACTGCCAGCTGTCTGTTTTATGTGGCACTGGGGACTGAGACCAGGGCCTTCGCCCTGAGCTGCCTCCCCAGACCTTTTTATTTAGTCTATTCTGAGACAGTGTATCCCAAACATTGCTCAAGCTCTGCTGGGTATGGGTGCTCCTGACTCTGTCTCCCTGAGAAGGGTGGATTGGCTTGTCTCTCTTCCTGGGACCTGCATGGTTTGTGCAGCTCATGGGAACTGTGAATTAGCTTCTTGTTATACTCCTCCCAGGCTCAGTATGGCTTCTGCTGACTCACAGGAAGGCCGAACTGGCTTGTCTCTCTTCCTGGCCCTGGATGGTTTGTGCAGCTTATGAGAAGGGCAAATTCGCTTCTTGTTATACTCCTCCAAGACCCAACGTGTCTTCTTTCGACTCACAGGAAAGGCAAACTGCTAAATGCGTTTAAACTGAACCCTAAGCTGACTCTGGGATGGTGATTTGGACTCAGTCCCTTAGTGTTAATAAACAAGTTACCTTCCAAACGCCCTTTAGTGTGGAGCGTTTTCTTTTTGGTCCAAGGCTTTTCTGCAGCAAAAAGAAAGATTAACAGGTGAAAAAAGTAGATGGCCCAAAACTCCTGCCCAAGTGTCCTAAAGAGAGCTACTCTGTGCTGGGTTCAGAGCTCAGGGATAGAACACTTGCATACCATGCAGGAAGCTCATTTGTTTGCAGCTGGTATTGCAAAAATACAAATATGAAATAAAACTGAAGCAACCTTCTGTGTTAGACAACAGTTGTACCAGCCTGTGCAACTTGGCAAGGTTTTTGTCTCCAAACATCAACAACAAATAATATATAAATAAACAAATATACAAACAAGATGCCCTGTGTATTTAGCCCAGTCCTTCATCATTCAGCTTCTAGTCCCCTGGGTTTGGTGTACTGGTGAGAGTCTTTATTTGTAAAGATTTAAAGTACAATGTAATTGTTCCCAAAGAGATTATTTCTGAAACTTAATAAAATGCTTATTGTATAAATATTAAAGTGAGTTTATAAATAATATGTAGTTATTCTTAAAGGACTTTTTGTGACATTGCTGATTAAAAATGTTGTAGGTCCTTCCCTGAGCAGGAAACTTGCTAATTCACAAATTGAACCGGAAGAACTTTTTCCGAGTTAGTGTGCATGCCAAGAAGAGAAATAGGATGGATCAGTTAGATACACAGTCCTTGGGCAACCTGGCTGGGGGCTGGGCATTCACCTGAGGAAGAGGAGTTGTAATGATCCAGATGAAAGAGGGGTGGAGTCAATGTGATGCTTGGAAAGAAGGAAGTGGGGGTCCAGGTTGTGGAGTGCCCAAGGATTAAGTCACGCTAGGAAAACACTGCAGTGTAAGGCAGGAAAAATGGGGGGAATCGAGAGGGGATGCGCAGCTCCAGGCTCAGAGGTTCCTTGATTTGAATGATGTCCTTTAGTGCTCGGTAGGTGGAGTCAAATATCTTTGTGACAAACTGAAAAATACTAGGGTTAGCACACAAAATACTGAGAAAATTGCTGAAATGGTTCAAGAGACCTCGTAATTCTATATGATCTGTACACCTTTATTCACTGAGGCCTGCCGATAAGCCTCCCAGGTACGTACCATTAATAATTTCATCATAAAGTTGAAAAAGGAACAGGTGATGAGGTAGCTATGTTAGGGATTGGCATAAGCCCACACTTGCTGGTAACCCCAAAATATTTCCTACTGGTTTCATCAGTGTCCCCAACAGCTCTGAACAGGATTGAGGCATAGCATGAAACAAGTGAAAAAAAAAATAAAAAGAAATGTATGTGCCCTTAGGTGGAGAGCTGGGGTAGGGGAAAGCAAGTGCAGAACAAATCGTACAACAGCACGCTGTCTTACAATAAAAACAAAATCCTCAAACGGTAAATGTCCATTCTGTGGGGACATGCATTTGCATATATTGTAACTGTATAAAATTTATGTGTATAAATACATACACAGGTATACATATAAATGTATATTTGTATGTACACAGGTATTCTTCATTTAACACCCTACCTGTTAAATGACTATTTGGTCTTATCACCTGTCATAGACAGATAGGCACACAGACAGACAGGTAGATATCTCTCTATATATATCTTTTTTATAGAGCCTCGATGTCTTTTTTATACAGTATACCTTAATAAAGTACTGTAACTTTTGCTGATTGTACTGTACAGTATTGTCATTTTATGTTGTTGTACATTACAGTATTGTGCAGGAGTTATGCAAATAAAAGTCAAGTCATCAGGTTGGAGTTTCCTTTGACCATTTCTTTGCTCTGAATATAGTAACGTGTATACTCCATACAATTTCTCATTTGGTGACCAATTTGTTGGAACAAAGCTCAGTCATTAAGTGAGTATCTGTACATATAACAAACAAGTATAGATTTATACAAATATATGTTCTCTAATAAACTATATGTTTGGCATTTCTATTTTTATTGTCTCCTATGCTATTTTGTCCGCTACTTGCGCATATACATATATTTATATATACACATATGTAGTGTGTGTGTTGGCAAATTTTAAGGCAGGATGCCAGCTGCTACTTCTGATGAGGGGAAACAGAGACTGGGCCTCAGGGTCGAAGAACTTTACACTTTCTATAGGGCAGCCCCGAAGGGTACGGGGATGACGCGGGGGTTCTCCTGGGCAACTCAGGCCCCAAACCCCACCACTACCCTCGCCCTCCAACCAGGTGCGCTTCCACCTCAGGACAACCTCCTAAAACCTGAGGACCGGGGCATCCCGCCTTTTCTCCTCAGGTCAGAGGGTCCTGCAGAGGCGCTGCCCACTGACAATGGGTCGCACTCGTGTCTGGGGTAAACTTCCACCTGCCCCTCAGTCACTTTAGGGTCAATGGTGAGGCCTGTAGCTGTCCCTGGAGGTGTTACAGGGCAAGCTGCTGGGAGGGCGAGGCCAGTGTCTGAGGCAATGGGCGGTTTCAGACACAGAAGTGTGAAGCAAAGGACAGCGCAGTGTGGGCTTTGGTGGCCTCATCAACATCAATTCCCTGAGAGGGCTCCCTCGAGTGATGGTGAAAGAGCAGGGTGAGTTCCAGGTGGCAAGGCCTCAAGGGCCAGTGGAAGGGTATTGAGGATGTGTGCTCAGCTCACCTTACTTGGGTTTGAAATTGAAACCCCTCAAGAAATGATGCTGATGGGTTTTTCTTTAAAGGTGATCTGTTTCTTTTCTCTGACAGCTTTTAAGATTCTGTTCTTGTGCTGAATTTCTGGGACCTTTATTATTATATGTCTGGGTGTAGATTGATTTTGGTGATGACTAGTTGAAGTTCTATATGCCTCACTTATCTGCATGTCAGGGCCTTTCCCCATGCATGGGAAGTTCTCTGCTATTAATTCTGTAAATAGCCTTTTTAGGCCATTTGTGTTGACCCTTGCTATTTGGCTGACACCTCTCAATCTTAAATTATTTTTCTTTGCTATGTCTTGCAGTCATTGAAATGTTATTTCCTGGTTCCTTGTTATTTTTATGAGATCTTTAATTTCCTGATCACTAGCTGCAATCCTGTCTTCAAGGTCTGAGAGTGTATCGTCAGTTTCTTTCAAGCAGTTTTGCCAACTTTCAGTGGAGTTTTTAGTTTCCTGAATAGCTCTTTGAATCTGTTTCATGCCTTCCAATTCTTCCCTATATTGCTTATTCAAGGTTTCCCTCATTTTCCTATGCTCTTTTTTTAATCTATGTCTTCTTTAGATTCGCTTAGTGACCCTTTTGTTATGTTTGTCTCTTTTTCTCTTGCCTGACATATTATTTTTGATCTGATTTCTTTTACAGACTCAAGAAGTAATTTCTTTACCTCAGTTGCCAACATCCCAGAAATTTCAGGTGCATGACTTCTGATTTCTTCCATATCTATGTCTCCTGGACTTGTTCTGTGTGGGCTGGAGGTCTGAGATTGCCTTTTGCTCTTTCGTCTTGACATTTTCCTGGTTTCCCCTGGATGAGCCAGTTATGAGGTCCCAGGTGCTTCAGACATTGGCTACCCATCCACGGTGTTGGGGAATGGGTCGGGCACCTGGGCTTCTCCTAACCTAGGTTCCTGGGGAAGTGGTGGGGCACAGGGCAGTCTGCTCCAGACACACGTGGCTTCTCCAAGGTGTGACTGGCTCCTCTCCTGACCTGCACTGTCTACGCATGGGAGGTTCCCAATGGCGGCCCATGTGCATGCAGGGCAGGGCTGGCTGCTTCGCCTACTGGCCTGCACTGGCCACGGTCCCCAATCAGTTTCCATACTTTACCTGCTGGCTCATATTGATAGTTTTTTTTTTTTAAATATAGCAAAATCCAACAAAACAAAACAGAAGAAAGCCAATCAAAACAAAGCAGCAAAATTGTTACAGAACTTCAAAACAGGATACTAGGAAAACAACAGTAGCTACCATAGTATATCTTGTTATCTTCATAATAGTTGTCCACTCCATCAGGAATAGCAAAATCAAATGAAAAACAAAGGAGAATAAAACCAATCAAAACAGAATATTGAATAAAGTGAAGCAATCAGAACAAAGCAAAACAGTGAGAACAATATTGAATTTCAAAGACAAGATAGAAGGAAATCCCCCATATTAGCTATATTGCATCCTTTCATCCTTCCAACAGATGCTCAAACCGCTGGTCCCAGGCCTGCACAGCCAACCAAACAGTACAACCATTTAGTTGTTTTATGTACATTAACTCAGCCTGTCTTCTGAAACAACGGGTTGCTTATGGGGGGTGGCTTGATTCTCAGGAGGCTTATCTTGATACTGTTGCTTTGGATTTTTCTGTACCTCCTATCCTCACCTGTCCATCATGTTCTCTCTAGCCAGGGTTCTACTGAGTCCCTGGGTTTCTCACTGGTCTCTGGTCCCTGAGTTCCATCACTGGAGGGAGCAGGTGCTCATCTTGGACCCCTTCCTGCCAGTCACAGCAGCTCCCGGTCAGTGACAGGGAGAGGAGCCCCTTGGATCTCTTTCTGTGTCATGGCAGCTCCCCATAAAAACACTTTAAATTGGGCTTGGTGGCACATGTATATAATCCTAGCTACTGGGAAGGCTGAGACAGGAGTACTCCAAGTGGGAACCCAACCTAGGAAACTTAGACCCTGTCTCAAAATATAAAATGAAAAGAAATAGAAATAGAAATAGAATACTCTTGAGTGTTCAATCCCCTATACCTATTACAAAAAATTTTTTTTAAGAAATCCTTAATAATATCTCTTTGGTTCATTGTACTGAGACTGAAACCTCAAAGCCCAAGGCTAAGCCTAGAGGTTGAAATGTGGCCATCTACTCTGACTGGCAGGAACCATAAGAAATCAACACTGAAAATTTATTAGTTGGTCTAAGAAACATCAAGAGCCAGGATTGGTTTGAGTTACTCACCTGTAGAGGTATGAAGAATAAAACAAAAATAGATGTGCCTACCCAAGGAATCCCTTGGCATCTGAGACTGTCATGGTGTTGCCAGACCTTATCAAGTGAGTGACCTACTGCTGGTGACACCTCAAGGATTGCTTGGCAGCCATGCAAATGAACAGATTTCTCACTCCCTGTTAGTTAGACCACTCCTCGTCCTCACTGGATGGCTGAGATCTCATTTAACATATATATTATAGCTGTGTAATAAGTTACCGTCACATAAACATTTTCCTTTAGCTTCTTAGGTCGGAGAATCAGCACTGTGACTCAGTGGCTTAGCCTCAGTCTTTCTTGAGGTTTCTGAGGGCTACAAGTCACATGTAGGTTGCATGGGGATGAAGATCTACAGGCTCGCTTCCTTATCACTGGCCAGGCTCAGTTCCTCCCCATGGGGACCTTGCCGGGAGGGCCCAGTTTCTGATCCCCATAGGGAAGCAGAGAATGAGAATGAAGCCAGAGTGTCTTTTGAATTAATCCCAGAATTCACAAACCATCCATGCTCTGTGGTAATGATTCATGAACCAACCTTTGCACGGTGTGAGAGGGGACTTGACACTGGTGTGAAGACCAGGACTTTTTTCCCATACTGTAGACTGAATCCAAGGCATTTGTAGGGACCTACACGCCACTACTGCCCCTTTTCTCAATTCAGAGATGGTCTCTTTAAGTCACTAGGTGCAAAGTTGAATAGTAATGGGATCAGGGTGAAGAAAATTCAGGGCGCTGACTCACGGCTGTTCCCTCTGAAACTGGAAGCATCCAGACATTACCGTCTCCCAGGGAAATGTGTTGCTGTGCATCCACACAGCAGAGCAGTCTACAGAAGTGTGGATGTAAAGACCATAACATGCAGACATCGAGGAGTATCACGGGCGCCACTGCACTGAGGGGGCAGACGTGACTGAGCTCATGTTCACTGTCCCCAGCACTGAACTGCAGAAGCAGCGCAATGAAGCTGCTCTGGTGAAGTCACGGGGCTGGGGCCGAATCCAGCAGGTGGATAGGTGATGCGGGGGTTCTGGAAATGTCTTGTTTCTGGACCAAGGTCCTGGTCACATTGACCCTGGATGGCAATGGGAAAGGCTGTGAACTATACGTTTGTGACGTGTGTATGTTCTGGTATGTGAATCACACTTAAAGCATCATCAGATGGTACAGAAGCCCAGCATGAGAGGAACCCTCAGCCAGGCAGGCCTTTCTGGCCCGAGGTGAGCTCACAGTGACCCTGTGGTGTCTTCCTCCTGCAGGGAGGCAGTGCAGGGTGAGGGCACTGTCCTGGCCTCAGGGGAGAGCCCAGGCTCCAGGGTTCAGCACCAGGAGCCATGCACACGGCCAAGGGCCTCTGTGTGCCAGGTTCACCATGCTGCCTCCCTGCCTCTCAAGATGAGCCCAGGCCAAGCCCTTCACACCAGCCCTGGCACCCCTTCCTTGATGGGAGTTGTTCACCAGCTCTGGCACATTCCCTTTAAATCTCCACCATTGTGGTTAGTCTTTGGAATAGCTCCCTGTCCTTGTTTTGGGGCCAGAAGTAGGAATGTATGGAGAAGGAGCAGAGCTCCCCTGATGGGGACAGAAGGAGCTGACAGGGCAGGCTGGGCAGGCACCGTCCTGCCAGGCTCTGCTGATGTGGGCAGGGTGTGGGACACAGCCTCCCCACAAAGCTTTCGGCTGTGATCAGAACAGAGGGGCTTCTGGTCTACTCCAGAGTCAGCCAGTGCCCCACTGAACCCTACTCCTGGAGCTAGGTTTGCAGCACGGCCCACAGAGGCCTGCGGCCTGGGCTTGGTGTGTACCTGCCCCGCTCAGCACCTCCCTCTGGAGGAGGGAGTGGGGCCCAGTTTGGTCCTCAGCCGGGCTCCTCCTCAGCCCTGTGACCCTGGCTAATCCGCTCCTCTGGGCCACACCTTCCATCCTGTATGTGTGAGAACACCGGTTTTAGGGTATGAGGAGGCTTTGCCTGCTCCTAAATGAAAGCATTAGAGCCCTGCCTGGGAGCAGGTGCTGCTCTGTTTGGGGAAGGATTCTCGCAGGGAAGGAGAAGATCTGACAGTCTAAAGGTTGGGGAGGCCTTGAGCAGTGAATGCGATATCACGGGCCCGGGAATGGGATTAGAACACGCTGTGTCTGAGCCCCACTTGTGATCTAAGAGGTCTGAATTGTGGTTGTGGGGAGGCTCGTGGCGGCGGCAGCCGTGGTGGAGCTGCGTGGGGAAAGGGGAGATCGTGGCCGCCAAGCGCAGGGCCCTAGTTCTCAGATCCAGCTAAGCACCTTGCCCGAGGCCTTAGAAAGAACGCCTGTTATAAAGAAATCAGATGATAACAAATGCTGGCGGGGCTGTGTGGAAAAAGGAATCTTTCTCTACTCTTGGTGGTGTATAGACTGGTGCGACCACCAGTGTGGAGATTCCCCAAAAAACTAGTACTAGAGGTTCCATTTGACCTAGCTATTCCCTTTCTTGATATCTTCCCAAAAGATTTAAGGGCATCGTACCTCAGTGATATGTGCACACCTGTATTCATGGCGTCACAGTTTGTGATAGCTAACTCTTGAGAACCGCCCAAATCCTCATCAACCAGTGAATGGATAAAGATGTGGGTGTTTTTTGTACAGTGGAATACTACCGTCATAAAGAAAGATAAGCTTGAGTCATTTCTAGCTAAATGGTTGCAGCTTGAGTCCATGCTCTCAAGTGAAATAAATCAGACACACGTGAGTAAATACTGCACTGTTTCTCTGGCGTGAGAAACTGAAAGCGTAAGTAAGGACCAAAATGTATGATAGATATTGAAAAATAGGAAGAAAATGTTTAAATGGGAAGGTCAACTAGGAAAGGGGAGGGGAAAAGAAAGGAAGGAACAAGAAAGAAAATAGAATACAAGGAAATAAAATTGAGACAAATCTTTTGTAAATAAGGAGGTGAAGAAGGATTGAAGGGAGGGACGTCGAATGGGTCAAAAAGTAATACATATCAGGTACAGATACAAATTCCTTATGATGAGTGTGATCACAGCTGGATGTGGTGGCGCACGCCTTTAATCCCAGCCCTCGGGAGGCTGAGGTAGGAGGAGCATTGTGAGTTCGAGGCCAGCTTGGGCTACATGTGAGCAAGGCCAGCCTGAGCTACATAGTACGACCCTGCCTCAAAAAATTAGGGCCAGGAGTTTGGTTCAGCGGCTTATGCGTCTACCTGACAGGCATGAGATTGTGAGTTCAATCCCCGGTGCCAAAAACAAAAACAAAAACAAAAACAAAAAAGAATGAGAGCACTATGTATATTCAAAATGTAGACATACCAAAAAAGGATTGAACATCCCAGGCATGGTAGCAGATGTCTGAAATCCCATCTAGTGCAAGTTTGAGTCCAACCTGGGCTAGAGTGACTTCAAGGCCAACCTGAACTATATACTGAGACCCTGTTTTGCCCCTCCTCCCAAGACAGAATATGATCTTTCTCATAGAGGTGGAAAGCGATGCAGAAAGAGTGTTACCTTCTAAGGTCTTTGTTGCCTCCTGAGCTACAGAATCTTGTTTTTTTGGTTTTTTTGTTTTGTTTTGTTTCCTTCCAAAATTCTTGTAAGCTGTGTTGTTATGTTTGGATCTAAACATCCCCCCAAAGCCTTTTATAGTCATAGGTGAATCTTTCAACAAGTCAGTCAACTCTGTAGTCACAGCACACAGGTAACGATGAACAGTGTGGAGGTGGATGGTTATGGCTGTGTTCCAGTGCAATTGTAACACAAATGCTGGCGGTGGGCAGGTTATTAGTAAAGAAATTTTTTTTAATTTTAGATGGAAGAAGAACAGGATCGACGCACAGAAGCTGTGCCACGTGCTGAGAAGATGCAGGAGCACATACAAGAGTTTGATTTAAAGCAGGGTACAAATAACTTGGGTATTTATAGAGTAAATGAGCAATATAATATGAGACCTACGTTAGTTATATAATTAATAAATCTCTGTCAAGCCAGGGGAAGAGTCTAGCTTTGATAAACCAACTTGAATTATGTAACTTAGGGCCGTGGATTCAATGCGGTGGTCAGAGTGTGCACTTACGCTTGAGGTCCTGCGTTCCGTTCCCAGCACTGCAGAAGAAAAGCTGTTCACAAGCACAGCTAGAAAAATGAGAATCACCAAATCACCTGCTTTCTCTGATTTTTAAAATTGTGTGTAGTCTTTCAAATGTTCAAACATTATGCGACCTTTAAAAATAGATCTGTGAAAATAATTATTTTGAAATAAATATTTTAGGCTTGAACTGGAGAATTCCAGGTTAAAAGATAAAACAGAGAGACTAGTAAGGAAATCTGAACGTCTTTAGAAAAATCTGATAAGTGAAAATTTGGTAAGTTAGTCTCTTTTTAATTTCTGTCATACCAAAAAGCAGTTCTTTTTTCTCTACTAGTATACAGGAATATTTTTGGCAATATTTTAGTCTCGCTGATAAAAATACTTGTCATAATCATATCGATACTGCTTGCTTCTAGTAGTGAAGACCTCAACTTTTTAGACAGTAAATGATTTCATACAATTAAAGACTTTTGCAGTTATATTTTAATAAAAAAGATTGTGATTGTCTAAAATCCTTATTTTATGTATACCACATTTTGTTTATCAATTATCCTTTGATGGACTTGAGAGCTATTTCCATACTTCTCTGGAAAAATGCTACTCTGGACATTGACACATAACTGAATGTTCTGCGTCCCAGCTAATATTTTATAACTTCTAAAATTCCAGGAAATTAAATTGTGTGATCTACAATTTGAATTTCTCTTGCAATCAAAGGCTTTCCATGAGATTTTGTAATTTATATTCTCATCAAGAATGGATACTAGGTCACTATGCAGGCATTTTTCCCCCAGAGAAACATGTTATTTCTCTTTGGCTGTAAGAAAGAGAAAAGATGTCAGTAAAAAAGTAGAAATGGCTATGTCTCTTACAGAGTAACTAGTGCTCCTGACATTGCAGTTTCAGAATTTTTTCCATCCACTTGCTTTTTTGTTTGTTTGTTTGTTTTTGTTTTTTGGTACCTGGGATCAAACTCGCAACCTCACGCTTGCCAGGCAGGTGCTTATGCCATTGAGCTAAATCCCTGGCCCCTTCATTCACTTGTGTTTATCAGCCATTCAAAGATGTAACAGTCCAAGACTGATGCATACATCTGGGTGACATTTGCTGATGTATAATGAAAACTATGCAACTGTTGACCAGGCAGAGCAGAATCTCCTGTTGTTCAGACTTTCCTGTGTGGGGTAAGGGTCACAGGATGCATTGTGTGCATGGACTTGGAACTGTGAGGCAGCTCCTTCTGCTGACTGATTTCTTTAAGTCACAGCAATTTAATTCAACCAACCCCATTACACAAATGCATGTTGATATGGCTTCTGTCTACATGTCTTCTAATCCCTCATGTAGTCATCCATGGGGCTTTCTCAGAGGTGGCTAGATCTGGGGTGTGTGATGCTGGGATTCAGGGTATGTGATTACTAAATTGGTCCACTGACTGTTTTGGCATGGTTCTGGTGAGCCTCGATAGGATGTAGGGATAGAGAGAGGTTTGTTGTTGTTGTTGTTGCTGCTGCTGCTGCTGCTGCTGCTGCTGCTGCTGCTGCTGCTGCTGCTGCTGGTCTTCTCCTCTGCCATGCCGCCTGGCACTGGAACCAGTCAGCTGTGAGCTGAAACCTCTACAAACTGTGAGCTAAATAAACTGTTCCTCCCTTCACTTGTGGGTGTTGGGTATTTTGTCTCAGCAGCAAGAAAACACGTGTTATCAGGGGAATGACAGCATTTTGACCCGAGTTTTTCTAAAGAAACTTGGAGAACCAATTTCTTCTAGATTTCATGTAAATTAGCTCTATTTTATTACCATACTTCTCATACTCATAAGGTGACAATATGTTGATAAGAAGTCCTTTGTGAATTAAAATGCCAGGGCACATCCTCTTACATTAAGGGTCATGAATGAATGTATTGAGGTGTTGAAAGGTTGGTAATAGTACAGTATAGAACTGAAAATTATTGGAAAGAAAACAATTTGACCCCAAAAAGAAAGTAGCATTATAAAGGCAAAACAAGATAAATTACACTGGTCAGCATTCTAAAGGTGAGTGCCCCCAAACCAACATTAGATGATGACTAAATTCAAAGTAACACCAATGTGACTCAATATGAAATACATAGGATTCGTTTCAGAAGTAATCCATACCAAATAATGACTGATGAGGTCTTGTTTTATGAGAAGACATAAACTATAAGGAAGAAGTAAAAATGTGAATGACCCCTGTCCAGAGGTCAGGGCTGGAAATGGGGATTAGGTTATCAGAGTCGAAGGCTCTGATTTAGGACGTCTGAGAATCTGAAATGAAATGGGGACAAGATTCAAGCTGCTGCCTTTAGGAGAGCAGTGGCTGTAGAGGAGCAGAGAGGAGGTGCGGTCCCTGTGAGCAGAGGCTGCCAGGAGTGGGCAAGGCGAGAACCCTATAGAAATAAAAGTCCTGGGAGACTCTTGCATTGTCTTATTGGAATTAAAGCATGAAAATCAGATTTTAGTGTACACAACTGTTGAAAAACTAGATTTGCAGATGAGATTATGTATTAGAGAATGTTAGAATCCATTGGAGGAGAAGAAACAAGATGATGCAAAAGTCACAAAAGTCATGCAAAAGTTAGATTTCTGTCCATTACAAAGAAGACAGACTTTAAAGAAAAATGTTTAATAGCAAAAAAAAAAAAGAAAAAGAAAAGAAAAGAAAGAAAGAAACAGAGAAACAAAGAAACAAAGTAAAGAAAGAAAAGAAATTCCTCAGCCCAGCACCTGCCTGAGAAGCTCGAGGTCCTGTGTTCAATTCCCGGTACCCTTCCCCTACAAAAGAAAAGAAAAGAAATTCCTAAGCGAATGCTTGTAGAGAATAAGTATCTTTTCCTTCCCAAAGTCTAGAGAGGTTCAAAAATATGATGAAATCAAGTACATGTTTTCCAAAACTTATCTTGATAAAATATGGCTTAAGTAAGGCAGGAATATCTTAACCTATTGATGGAAAGTCTTCTAGGGTATCTTCAGAAACTAAAATGGAAATATAACTTTTTTAAAAATACTTTCGTCAACATTTGTGTGTAAAACTTGTACTTTTAACAAATTTTGGCAGGACCAATTTCAGACAACATAATGAAAGTGCAAGTAAATTTGAGCTATGGTCAGAGAAGCGGTTATTTTTGAATTCTGTTCTTCCTGGCGTCAGTTTTATATGCTGTATTAAAACACATTCAAAAGCTCATGAGAAGTAATATTTTTAAGAAAGGATGAATCTCAGTTGGGCCGAGAGGCAGCAACCAGAACAAACCCCGCCTGCCTCCCTGGTGAGTTTGCACAACCACGCGGACTCCAGGGAGAGGACTATGGGCCTTTTGAGAACCCTCCATGTTGGGCCAAGAGGCAGCAACCAGAAGAAACCCCGCCTGCCTCCCTGGTGAGTTTGCATGACTGCGCAAACTCCAGGAAGAGAAAGAGAGGTGTGTCCCATAGGCCTACATGCTATGAATCAAGGACCTTCCCTGTAAGCATCCTGCTTGCTCAGAGGACCTGCTAAGTTCATAGCAACTAAATGCTTGTATTATTAGGTTATTTTGCAGGCCTGGTGCCTGCAGTCTCAGCATTTCTTGGTTAGAGGACATTCTGTAGTGTGGCAAATATGTGGGACTGTCCTCTGTCTTGTCTTTGAACCCCAATATTATTCTCATTGTTTTGCTTAATTTTGTTTAATTTTTGTTTCCTTTTTTTCCCTTCATTTCACATCCTGTTTTTATTGGTTTTATTGTGTTTTGTTTTTGGTTTGTTTTTGCTATGCCTGATGGAATGGTCAACTATTGTGAAAGTAACAAGATACAATACAGTAGCTATTGTTTGTATAGTATCTCTCCTTGAAGTTCTATGCCAGTTCTACTGCTTTGTTTTGATTGTTCTGTTATCTTTTGTTGGATTTTACTATCCTTGAAATAAAATGAAATAAAATGAAATAAAATGAAATGAAATGAAATAAAATTTTAAAAATTTAAAAAAAGAATGAATCTCTAGATTTTTTATAACTAATTTTAAATTGTTTTTCAAAGTCTGAAGATGTTAAGGAACACATGAAGATATTTACTGAGTTAAATCAATCTCTGGAAAATACTTTGGGTGAAAAAAAGAAGCAAAATGATGAATTAGAAAAGGAGCTAACTGGGTAAAAGCTTTATGTGGGTAAGAGTTATGATTTTTTATAACTAATTTTAAATTGTTTTTCAAAGTCTGAAGGTGTTAAGGAACACATGAAGATATTTACTGATTTAAATCAACCTCTGGAAAATACTTTGGGTGAAAAAAAGAAGCAAAATGATGAATTAGAAAAAGAGCTAACTGGGTAAGAGCTTTATGTGCCAAATCTTATCAATCATTCATTAAACGACTTCACTAACTTTACTAAAACTAAGTATGAATTTAATATTTGCATTTTAACAGTTAAACAAATTATTGTACTTTAAAGTACACTTCAGAAACCCACAGCATAATGCTTTTTGAATGCCAAAATGTTATTTATGCTAATGATTTCAAAAATATGACAGTGTTTTCAAATAATGTCAAGTACATTTTTATTTCTAAAGATATCTTTTTGTTATCACTTCTCAGTCTTTCTTCTAAGATCAAGTGTAGTAAAGATATTTTTTTGTTCTCTTACCTACTTTTGGTAAAATCCCTCAATCTAGCATTAAACTATTTAGTATCTAACAGCCTATGTCATTCTTTAACAACACTAAAATTAATCTTGATTTAGCTTCTTTCTACCTCTTTCTCTTTCTTTAATTATAATATCTGTCACAGCTGCACGTTTTTTCCATGGGTAACCCCGTGTGTGTGTGAGGAATACATGATACTAAGCTTCTGTTTGCTTACCGTGTGTATGTGTTCATACACGTGTATAATACAGAAATACTGTACAGTCATCCCTTGATGTATTCAGAGTATTGGTTTCTGGACCCCCTCAGATACCAAAATCCTTGGATACTCAAGTCTCTTTTATGTATTGGTGTACTGTTTTCATATAACCTACTCAATCCTCCCATACTTTACATCATCTCTAAGTGTATTGGGTGATATACTATGCCCCCCAAGTCCTCATATACTTTTGATGGGGCTGAGTTTATTGGTTTGTTATTGGTTTGTTGCCTGGCTCAGGGACTGGCAATGTGAGTGCTGCACCCACCCTGGGGTGGAGCTGACATAAAGTGTAAGGGAAGGCGGTTCTTCCTCTTGAACTTCTGCCTTCTCTTGCCAGTGTGCCTTTTGGATTGCAGCTGCCGTGAACAGCAGCCCTGCCACGCCATGCTGACTTGGAGCCAACTAAGTGTGGACTGAAACTCCTGAGAAACTGTAAGAATAAACCTTTCCTTCCCTAATTTTGGGCATCAGGTATTTCATCTTGGAAATGAGCAAAAAGTAACTAAGGCACTAGGGTACTTACAACACCTAATATAATGTAACTGTTATATAAGTTACTTCTATATCATTCAGGGAGGAATGATAAGAAAAAAGACCAGCACCTATTCATTACAGATGCAGTTTTTTTTCTGAGTATTTTCAGTCTGCTACTGATTTGAATCCCTGGAAAGAGAAACTACGAGATAGAAAGGGGTGACTATATATGTCTCATACACACAAAATGTATGACTTGCAGGTGCAAATGTTTCTACCATGAGATTAAGAGAATGGCATGTTTTCCATTGTCTTGAAGCCCCCAACATGGCTGCTTTTCTATGTATTCGTGGAGAACTTGAGTTTATGATTCTAATCAATATTTCTCTCTCCTTTAACTATCTTTACACTGTTTTGCACCTCTTGTGTTTGTCAGCATTGTGGTAGCAAAGACTGAACTTCCTTCTTAAAACAGCCTTATAGTAGACTGTTATTTCTAAGTTGATTTCCTTTCTCCTAAACTCTGCCACTTCTTTTCCTCTTCAACTCGGATTTCAAAGATGATGTTTCCTCTGTCTCTTTTTCTACTTTGAATGATCT
>RJWM01031553.1:0-22219 GCA_004363535.1 Dasyprocta punctata | reverse complement strand
CAACTGTCCAACCAGTGCTTTCTGTATCATTTTCCAAACACATCTTTTGCTCAAATCTTTATTTCAGAATCTGTTTCTGAAGGAAGCCACCCTAAGACAATTTTGTGGAGGCATAAGATGGACACATCCACATCGAGATCAATTGAAGGATGTTTGCAAGAAAAATTTTTGTTTTCCTTAGAAAAGAGAAAATAATTTCTATTAATTTGATTCTTAGTGTAAAAAACTATAAAATTTTAAAATTAATTATGCAGCATTTAATTTAGAGCACCTTAGATACAGAGGAAAGATTTTAATGTACTCTAAAACAGTGAAACAGTAAATGTTTTAGTAGAGTTGACTTATCAAAAAATACATGTTTTTAGTTGAATATTTTATTTGAATTTTATTCTTTGGTCTCTCTCTCTTTCTTTTCTTTTTTGGTTCCAGGAATTGAACTCAGGAATCATACTTGCCAGGCAGGCACTGCACCACTGAGTTACAGCTCTGGCCCTGAATCAAGGAAATTAATGATTTGGATAATTGTCAATGAGTTAGAAATAATTGGCACTAATCAATATACATGCTTCTACAATTTGTTTAAAAGCATTTTGAAGTATAATCTACAATCAATGGATTGAACATAAAACAATAGTGAGAACTGGGCCTGAGGAAACTTACTACTAAACATCCTTCCTTCAGTGTTTCATGAGGGAGCTGTACATACAAGTAGTTTATTTCTGGAGATGCACGCTACTCTAGACAAATAGATGAAAGCTGGTTTATAGTTTTATAGTATTTGCTTTAGACTCAAGGTCTAAAAAGGAGTTTCCGTCCCCTAAATTTAAATGCAGATTTTGCCATTGCCTGATCCTAAACCAGCTGGGAAGTGGATGTGGAAGCGCACCTATAAAATAAAACAGTGATGCATCTAACGTAAAAGGAAAGAAGACAAAGCTGAGAAATATTAGAGACAGATTTGGAAGCAGATGAAGAAAGTCCAGTTTATTTCTATATTTCAGAGAAGGACAAATGAAATAGACAAAAATACTTCAAGATAGCACAGAAGAGGCAACTTTTCTGAAAATAAAAGTGATCATACCTATAGATTTAGAGAACAAAATAAATCCCAGAGAAATTAAGGCATAAGTATTAAGAAAAAGACATCCCCTGAAAGCAAAAGACATGGAACAGGACAGTGGATTGTCTACAAGATTTGCCAAACCATAATACCACGGAGTACTTACCTTAAATAACGAATTTACCTCGCAGTCTTAGGGCTGGAAGTTCAAGATGAAGATGTTGACAGGTTTGGTTTTTCTTTCAAAGCCAGCTTCTTATTATACCCTCACATGGCCTTTTCCCATTGTGTTTCTCTCTCTTTTTAAGGACACCAGAAATGATGAATTAAGAATTCCATCTGTGTAAACTCATTTAACTGTTAGGACCTCCTTAACAGTGATAATTAGGACAGGTAGGCAGTTCCTAATGAGCAATCAGGAAAAAATTTCAATCTTCTGTGAGCAGGTGATATGAGGCTTGCCTCACTTATGGTTGCAGGACCCCTCAATGCTACAAAAGCTAAGTAAAGCAAAAAGATGAGATGTGGGCAATAATTTTATAATAAGGCAAGTTGTTTTAAAACAAAACTTGTTTTAAAATGTGCAGACTCAGGTAAATATTTTTCCTGAGTTCTTCTTGAAAACAAAATTTAAGGTTCACAAAAGGAACTAATAGAAGCATGACTATGTTAAATTTTACCTCAGTCATAAAATTCACAAATAAAATAGCCAGAGACATGCAAGGTCATACAGGCAATACAATAATTAAAGTCAAATACCTTTTGGGATTATGTTTACACAGTAAAATACATAATAATCCCCAAAGTGGTAAAATAGGGAAAAAATAGTGGACCATGTGTTAAGACAGAAAGCACTTCAATGAAAAATTCCTCTTTGAATTAAATTGAAGCAACAAAAAACATGCATAAGAATGCTTCTAATCACATTATTTGCACTTTTGAAACTGAAACCTATTCAAATGTCCTTCAGTGGTAGAATGAATAAATTGCAGTGTATTCAAACAATGAAATATAATGCAGTCACGAAAAAGGATAATACGAAACTTTTTTTTTTTTGAGATACAGTCTCTCTATGTTGCTAGGGTTGCCTTGAACTCTTAGACTCAAGCAATCCTCCACCTAGGCATTCTGAGTAGCCAGATTTCAGGCACATGCCACTCTCCTTGGCAATCTCAAAATTTTAATGCATATATAGATTAATCTAGGATAAAATCATATACCCATAAATCAATCCACTGTACCTAAGAACTGAAAGGAAATTTTAAAGAATCATTACTCTTGAGAAGTCATGCTGGGTCTGGGAGGAGCACAAGAAGAAGCCAGTTCGCCCTTCCCATAAGCCTCAAAACCCATGCAGCACCCAGGAAGGGAAGCCAACTCGCCCCTCCTATGAGCTGTCCAGCACACAGGCTGAGAATCAAGAATCCCCCACCCCACTCCACCCCAAATCCCCCACCCCCGTAAGCAACCCGGCTGGTTCAGAGCACAGGCTGAGTGGATAGCAACTGAGGAACAGAAACACCTAAATACTTGTATTATTTGACTGACTTCACAGGCCTGAGGCCAGTAGTTTGGGCATCTATTGGGAGGATGGCAGTATGCAATGTAGCAAATATGGGGGATTTCCTGGTCTTGTTTTTGAAATCCAATGTTGTTCTCACTGTTTAGTTTTGTTCCAGTTTATTGTTTTGTTTTATTTAATGTTCTGTTTTGATTGGTTTTACTGTTTTATTTGATTTTACTATGTCTGATGGTATGGACAACTATTGTGAGGATAACGAAATATATTATGGTAGCCGTTGTTGACTTCCTATTGTCCTGTTTTGAAGTTCTGTACCACTTTCACTGTTTTGTTTTGATTGGCTTTATTCTGTTTGATTTTGTTTGATTTTATTCTCTTTAAAGTAAAAAGAAAAATTAAAAAAAAAAGAAAATTACAAGTAAAAATGTAACAGTAAGATAAAGAAGTAGATATACAAATTCCATACTATATTATTTCATTTATAAAATATATTTTTAAAAAATAGCTCCCAAATAGGCAAAGTTAATTTATATGTTAGAGGTCAAGATGGAGGTAAGTAATAAAAAGCTGGCACAATGAAGGACTTCTGTATGATGATTGTTTTTTAATCTGGGTGCTGCTTACCACTACGCTGTTGTTTAATGCAAATTTATGTAATAAAAGTACACACTCAGGATCTATGTACTTTCATATATGAAATTCTAAAAAGTTCAAAGAAATTAAATCACTGAAGGTAACCTTGGAAGTCCTGTTTAGTGCATAGAAGATACATTTTTTAACAATCAAAAAGGAGATTGTTGGTATGACAGATACATGAGACTGATAATAATCATTTTAACGGTACTGTTACATCAGACAGAGATATTGGGTTAAGGGGTGAACTCCAAAGATGGTTATTATTGTAGATCAGATATTGATTTAAAAACAAGAGATATTGGAGTCTGTCGTTGGTTAATAACTGTTAATAAATTTTGGAAAGCAATAGTTTAAAGCATGCCCTGAAGACTGAAAAGATTCAAGGTCACTGGAGAACTAACAGAGAAATTTTAACTAATGAGAATAACACTGTAATAGACTTGTGACTTAGAGGTATTTGCTTACCTCTAAGATCCAACCAAACACTAAGGCCTGCATTTTTGTCTTTGTTTCCTTTTCCCTACATTTTGAAATTATTTGTAACCCATAGTTTCACTAGGACCACAGTGTCTCCATTGTGGCCCAGGGCTATCGTGCTACAGTTACTGTACACATTTTCTCTTTGGTCTCATGCCAGCTCAAATTCTTCTCCTTGGTATATAGCTAAAGAGCTAAAGTGATTTTTCTGCAACTTGACCTTGTTAAACTTTACCTGAAATTTGTGCTGCTAGTAGAGTTATAATTAAGAAATACCCTTCCCCACACTCTTTTGTGTGCTACTCTTTCACATGTGATTGAAATAAAACTCACAGCTGCCCCCTATTTACCTACAACAATGGCACATGGGGACTATCCAAATCCCCATGGTGAGCCTTCTATATGGATAACTGAACGTTTGTGTTGCCTGATCAATCTGGATGAAGTGCTTGAAAATTTTACTACACCAAAGCTTGGTTAAGTTTCCCCCTTTCCCAAAAGCTGAGGAATTTTGACTCACCTGCAGTGTACGGTGGCTTACAACTCCTCTAAAATGGTTTCTCTAAGGAATTGACAGACCTCAAGGTAAAATATTCTTTACCGTACTATTCAATCATGCCACTTCTATCCATGTATCTGGTTGCCTCACACCTGAACTTTTCTAGCCAAGTTCACTCCTCCCTTTTAAAGAAGAGTTTTGGTCTGATCTTTGAGATATTTTCCCATACCATGGTCGAAGCATTCTTCTTATTGTAATACCCTCCCTCATCCTAATGCAATTGTTGGCCTACTTCATTACAATAATCCTTTTAAAGAAGTTTTTTCCTTATCTCTTGATGTCTTTTAATCACACCAATCAAAATATACCACCCCCTACTACAAGCCTTTTTGGATTTTCAATGGTTTTAAAATAATAACCAAATGTTCCTTGTTTAAAGGCCCTTCCTGAGCTACTTTATTCCAAGCAAGTTCCTCTTTAGTCCTACTTCTTTCTACTCATAGACCATCCCACTACTACACATCTTTCTGAAAACATCCTACATTTATGCAGCTAATACTTACATGGAATTTTTTCTGAAATTTAGGTTTTTCAAACCTTCTTTTACTCCCCTTGCATTCTTTTTAGGTTTATTTTGCCTATCTCTCAGGCTTCAAGTTGATGGTCCCTTATCCAGGAGACCTTCTTGGACCTATCATATAAGGGTTTGTTTTTCAAAATATTTCTTGTGCTCTTTGCCTCATGTAGCTGTTATAACTTCTTTTTAAATGACTTTTATCATTGCACACTCTAATTTAATAAGGCAGGAGCCTATGTGCTTTACCTTTGCCATCAATAGTTCCTGTCCCTTGGAAGATAAATGCAGTTTAACCAGTACAATTTTTGTATTAGTTTAACAAAGGTGAATTGGTTGCCTCGACACAAGGAAAGCAGAGACCAAAATGGTGGAATATACCTGCTGCAAGGACAGTTTATTAGTAACATTTTTGTTCTCAGTGAAAAGACTAAACTGGAACTAGCTTAAGTAAAAAGGTGTGATGGTTACTGATCTCATAAGACAATCAAGGTAAGGGATACGGACTTATATAGTTAGGTGCCTCTCAATAGCAAGTTTCAAGAAACTCAACTTACTTAACTCACTTCAGTTGGAACATTACAGTGTAAGTTTTGTTTTTGATGAAATTTAAAATAAAGGCTCAAATGGAGATCTGAGGTGTCTTGTTTGCAGAGTCTCACCATTCTCTTTATGTGGAAGCTTCATAGTCTGGGCATCCTGGGGGGTAAGATCAGGGGAAAGAAATAATCCGTCTTTACAGTTTCTCCAAGGTCTAATCTGGATAAGTCTTGTGCATTGCTATTATTTTTTAGTGGTTCCTGTTAAAGTTTTAAAAGCCACTATGAGGTCATTGAATGAACTTATATGTGTTCTGTAAAGCAGTCACTATGATGAGCAGAGCATAATTCCGTGTTTGCTTAAGGTTTTGTTGCATATTCACCCCTGTGTGTGGAGGTGGAGCTATTCCCAAACACCAGAAACAAGTGTGGCAGTGAGCTCAGTCACCATCCCCGTATTAGTTCAATTGCCAGACCAGTGCCAGAAGCAGTAGAAGCAGAAGACAAGTGATCTCTACACAGGATCACAGAGCTGAGGTGATCTGTGGACAAACACACCTAGAGCCCGAATACCCTCAGAACATGCTGTCTCCACCTGGGCCATACTGCACTCCTGCTTTCTCCAAAGGAGTGAAGCCCAGGCTCGAAGATCACAGTCTTTCTTCCATTTTAAGAAATGCAACTACTGTACTCATTAATATTATAGCATTTACAAATATATTACACAATTTATTTCTTTTCCACAATAAATAGCAAATATAGAATGATATTTCTGAACAGCCATGTGCACAAATGTTTGCTGTAAGTTAGAGGACTGTCCCAAAAAATAAAAACCCAAATCCAGTTAGTTTACCGTTGTCACACAAAGCAGCAATACAAATCACACCTTATCCCAGAAGAAACATGAAAACTAACAGGCAATCAAAATGGCTTAGTACCTTGTAGAGAAAAAAATCTACAAGTATATGACCCTGAAGAAGTCAGAAAAATAATGCTATGCTTCAAGCATACACAGTGCTTTTGGTATCACTTTTCAAATTTGATGTGGTTTTTCTCCAAACCATTTCTAATCCAGATTTCACAGAACTCTTCTCCCTACCCTTGTCTTATCTTTCCAAACATAGAAAAAATTTCCTATAAACAGATTTTAATTGCACTTAACAGAAAATTAATCCTTCCTGCCAGATAGTCCACGTTGCCTCATCAAACCAGAAAACAATTCAAACCTGGCCTGCCTCTAACAAGAAGCCACATTTTAAGGACTTATTTGGAAGAGCAGGAAGGCCTCATGTAGGTGAGAGTAAGGAAGGTAATTTAAATATGTGTGAACACAAGAACAAATTCCCAGGCCCTGTTACCCTCTTTGTTGAAACCCATTCTTTTGGAAAATCGTTTTCTTTAGCCATTGGACAACAAAATGCATTGTCAAGAAATTTTATAGCAATAATTATAAAAGATGTCCATTTGAACCCATTGAGATCTCACTGATTTTATAACACCCAGCAGACCTCCCTGCAGGAGAACTCTATATTTATGTGAGCAATATATGCGAGAATTGAGATCGTAAAATTAAATGACCACATAGAACTGTCATTTATATGATGAGCGCTTACATATGTGAAGGCTGGTTTATTTTGCAGCATTGGGTTGCATTAAATGGTCCACTCTCAGTGAATGTTTTTAATCACGCATTTCTTCACTCTTTCTGTGATATTACACTTGAAGGACTGGTAAGCAGTTTGCTGTGAAATGCTAAATGGTTACTGGCACTGCTATTCTGACAGAAGAGCTCACTAAAATAGAAGTACAGTACATATTGTATGCAATTGTTTTATGAGAGACATTATGGTTACTAGAATAACATTTCACCATTACCAACTGCTGAGAGAAAAGTCATTAAGATATTTGGCAAGCCAGTGCAATTTTTCAACAGAGCTGTAGTACAAGACCTAAGAGCAGCTTCCATAGAGAAAGGCTGGCTGGTTTACAAGAAAAAAAAAATCAAGATACAAGTCTTATCTGTAGTTTTATTTAGAGTACTTTATTTTCAGAGTTCAATAAGGAAGTTACAAGATTGAATATGTCAAGAGTGTCAGGAGAAAAATAGGAAATGCTTGTGTGAAGCATATGTACATTTTGTATACAAGTATTTCCTGCATATGTTTATGTTGATGTGTGTGCCTGTGTGTGTAAAAGATAAAACTCTGTGACAAAGCCTATAAAAATGTCGATATGTTAAAAACTCAACTCTTCCCAGGAAACTGCTTTTGTCCAGAGACTAATCTGTATATTTTTAACAGTTAATCTATTATTTTTTATTTTAATAAAAAGACATTGATGGATGGAGTAGGAGTGAGGTTATGGATCCATCTAAAAATGCTTCTTCCAAATAGAGGATGAGAAAATAAGTAGCTGTATGTAAACATTTAAACTTTTCTACTGTGGTTGTTTGTGGTTAAAAAGTCATGATAATTTTAAAAGCATTTTGAATATATATATATATAAAATTTTGAATATTTATATACATAAATTTATAGGTTTATATGTGTGTATATGCACACACATATATATTTTCTTCAAAATAGGTGACTTTTTGATTGTTACACTGACAAAATTTACCACCTACTCTTACAAATACTACTTTCTCATGTTATTTCTTTCCACCTCATTACATCATGAAAAACATAAGCATTCATGAAAAACAAATACACTTTGGGCTATGTTCTAAAAACAATAAACATTGAACTATTTAGTCAAATATATGACTGTTTATGAATAATTGTGAAGGCAAGACTATGCTATGTTATTCTAAGTGGCACCCTAAGTTTTATGGAGGCCCCAGTCAATAATTAATAGTCAAATGAATTGAAATTTAGAAGTTTTCCAATAAATATTAGCCTCCAGCAGGTATTCAAGGTTATTCCAGAAACTAAATTCTGTTCTTACATATTCAAGACTTTGAACTATGTAACTGTGTCTGTAATTTATCTCAAAATACACAAAAGAAAAATATTTAGTCAGGTCTTCTAAAAAAAATCAAACTAGCGAATTAATCAAATGTTTCTTTCTTTGATGTTTTGGTGAATATAAAATTATCCAAAATACATGTAACATATGGAATCATCATGGTTAGGTTACCATCATATTTAATATTTCTTTTTATGCTTATTTTTGATTGGTAAATGAAAACATAAAAATTATATAATTTTATAGGGTACCGCATGGAATGTCTCTGCAATGCATACACTGTATATTTAAATCTGATCAATTATTTATCTTCTCAAATATTTATCTTTTCAATGAGTTGAAGACATTCAAGATCCTTTCTAGCTCACTGAAGTGTGCAATAGCACACCAAAACTTTTTACTCCTAACTGTAACAGCACCAATTAATCAACATTTCCCTATCTTTTCACTTCCATTCTCTCAAACCTCTGGAGCCATTATTTTTATCTTAATTTTCAATCCAATATAACATGGAAAGTTTCTGTTATATGCCGTCTACACAGATCTCAACATATGAGTGAAATCGTGAAGAACACTAATCGTATTTCACTTGAGATAATATTTCACTTAAGATAATATTAGATAATATTCCTCATACCCATTCGTGCTGTGGAAAATGACAGAATTTCATTGTGAAATAACATCCCATTGTTTATGAGCACCACATTTTCTTAATCCATTCACCTGGTTTTGTTTGTTTGTTTGTTTGTTTTTGTGGTACAGGGATCCAAACTCTCAACGTCACATCTGCCAGGCAGGTGTTTACGCCACTGAGCCAAACTCCCAGCCCTTCCATTCATCTGTTGATGGAACCTTAGTTTACTTCTATTTCTTGTCTATGAATGGGTGTCATGACACACACAGAAGTGTAGAAATCTTTTTTACATACATATATCAATTCTTTTAAATATATACCCAGTAGTGGAGCTGCTAGATCATATAGAAGTTTCTATTTTTAATTTTTTCACAAATACCCATATAATTTAAATTCCCACCAATACTTTGTGCTGGTTCTCTTTTCAGCACATTTATGTCAGCACTGATTACTATGAGTGTTTCTGGAGTGAGGTAATAGCTCATGGTGGTTTTGATTTGCATTTTCCTGATGACCAGTGGTATTGAGCATTTTTATAAGCCTGTTTACCATTTGTGCATATTCTGCTATGAAATGTCTAAGACTATTGATTATGTTCAAAATTAGTTATTTATCTTTTTGCTCTTTAATTGTTTATATATTCTGAATTCATACCCTTTTTTAGAAATATAGTTTGCAAATATTTTCTCCTATTCTGTAAGTTATCTCTTCCTGCTGTTGAATGTGTCCTTTCCTCTGTAGAAGCTTTTTGTTTGATGTTACTTTTTCTAACTTTGCTTTTGTTTTTTGTACTTTTGGGGTCTTCTCCAAAAATTTTTCACCCATTCCAACGACCTAAAACACGTCCACTGTTTTCTTCTTCTAGTATTTTTCATAGTTTCAAGTGTTATACTTTATTTTTTAATCATTTTGATTAATTTTTGTAATGGTGAGTGGGATCTAGTTTCATTCTTCATGTTACGAACATCTGGTTTTTCCATCACTGTTTATTAAAAAGACTGTCTTTTGCCAGTGTGTTTTCTTAACACTTTGTTGAAAATCACTTGGTGGTAGGTGTGTGGGTTTGCCTCTGGGGTTTCTATTTGATCTGGGTGTCTGTCTTTGTGTCAATAGCATACTGTTTTATAGTACACTTTGAAGTCAGTCATGTAGTGCATTTTCTTCTACTTTTCTGCCCCTCCAGATAGCTTTGGCTATTTGGGTTTTTTCGTGTGTATTCTACAAAGTTTTTATGATTCTATAATTTTTAATATTGTTATTCTACTCGTGTGAAGAGAGTTTTTGGTGTTCTAATAGTGGCTATATTGGTATTTTAATAGAGGTTATATCACTTTCAGATAGTGTGGGTATTTTGACAATATTGCTTCTTCCAACCAATGAACAATACGTATTTTTCCTTGATTATGAGTGCGTATTCTCTTTAATTCTTTTCATCAGTGTTTTTTAGTTATTATTGTAGACAGCTTTCACCTGTTTGATTAAATTTATTCTAATTTACTAGGTTTTTTGGTGATTATTGTAAGCAGAATTTTTGTTTCATTTTTCTATTTCACATAATTTGTTATGGGTGTATAATAACCTACTTTTTACATGTTACCATGTCATTTATACCAAGTACTCTATTTTACATTTGATAGTTTTTATCTTCCCAATTTGTGATAATAAAATTCATAAATAACTTCAAAATAAATGTGAAGATCACATTAATTTTTAAAACAACTTTGCACAGCACAGGTGACAGGGAAAATATTGTTTTTAAAAGAGGTGAGATTTGCTAAGAAGAATAAAGAGGGCTCTTTACTGAGGAGCCTCCAACAATTTCCTTTTGATCCATATACTTTGTTTCAAATAAAAAATATAGCATTTTATACAGATGGCATAAAATATGATCTATTTTACTCAAAAATAACAAATTCCTTTACATACCCTGGTATATATCATCTGCTATATTTCTTCCCAGTTGTAGCAAAAGTAGCCTTGTATAAGCCAATGAATTATATCCCTAGAAATTTGGATGTGGGGGCAAGGAAAGAGCTGGTGTATGCTGTCCTTTTACTATATTTCCCCTTTCTATCTGGAATTTAACCTAGGTACTATCACAAATCATTCTGTAAAAATTCTATAACTTGTGCACATAACATATCCCATTATTTTGTGTGTAAACAGGAAAGAGTGAATTTCACTCTACAGTGAAAGAGCTAAGAGCAACATTAACTTCCTTGGTTGCTTTCTTTTCTCTTTCTTACTCTTTCTTTCTTTCTCCTTTCTTTTCTTTTTTTTAGTATTACTTTTCTTGTATCTCTTAGCATCATGAGTAGCACATGGTAGGGCTATTCAAATGAAGGAATGAACTGGTAGAACAATGAATTAATCAACAATTGAAACAAGTAAATAAAGGAACAGTTAACATTACTGTTTAAGAGCACATTTCTTGTATTAAGCACAATGTTTGGTTTTCTCATATTAGAAGCCATTTATAATGATGCTAGTATGTGTTTCTCATATGCTGTATGTATATTGAAAATTTTGTTTATATCAGATAAGAAAAAATACCAGAAGTATTCAGGAAACTTAAAAAAATCATCACAGAAAGGCACTGCCTGCCAACCTATTAAGAATTTTTTTAATGGAACAACAGACACCTCAAAAATGCTGAACAGTAGCCCTTGGGAAAAGATTTTAACAAAACATACACTTCAGTTTAAAAAGAACTGTAAAACTCTGCCTGGTAAACACAATAGCTTTATGTTTTTGAGGTTTTTAAGGCCTGTTGCCCTGGGGAAAGCATAATAAAACTCAAGGAGAAAAAATTTAAATCATAAAAGTTGAATAAGTCAAAATATAAAATATTCAATTATTATTTCCTGTGGGGTTTGTTTTGTAAATATTTCATCCATAGTCCACACTAGGTTACCTCTTTTCCCCATCTTTTAAGGGCTATCTGGGGAATAAACCCACATTTGCCCACTCAGTTGCTTGACTTTCCTTCAGTCTTCTTATAATTTATTAAATGATGTTTTCAGAAACATAAGTACTTCAAAATTTCCTCCTTCCAATTTTGTGTGTTGTTCCTTTCACCCACAGAACTGCTGCAATTAGCCATATAAAAAGGATCCATTAGGGCAACAGTCCATCCTTTGGGGCTTTAGCTACAGTTGTTATTTTCATGGAGTTTGGCTTCCATTCTTGCCTCAAGTGTATTATTTTAAATGTCCCAGTATGAAATAACTCTCCTGGTGCAGGGGATTTTGTTTCATTAAATATACAGAAACACTCAGAAAAGGTTATTATTTGTTTTCCAGTTTCTCAAATAGCAATATAAATGCTAGAGGTCATCTTATTACTTATCCACCATGTACTTGCTTATGAAATGTGAGATTAAGATGAATATTGAATAAGATTTAAAATGCATCACATATAAATACACCTGAGTCTATGGCCTAAAATGTAGCTATGCATTAATACTGCATTAGCATTTCTTAAATCAATATACCGATAGTCATTCACCAAATCAACATGCTTTTTCTCTCTCAACAACTGACCACACAGTTTCTCCGGGGAACCCAAATCATCAAGGGGTGTCTTATGATAAAAGGTATTAATTTGTACTATAGAGGTTAACTTAAAAATATGAGCATTATTTTCTTCAATAAGCCATATTTTAATGAAACCAATGAAAATCTATTGTTTATGTAACAACTTGCTCCAATTTTATATTTTGTGTAATTTATGGTTATCACATATTCATGTTGTTTAAATATGATACTTGATAATTATAATTTTAATGTTTTCTACACTTATATTTTAGTGTCTATCACTTAAAGGTGATGATAATCTTTTGAATACTCTTTCTGTATATGTGGTTATTGATGCAATACATATATTCTTCCAAAAGTGCAAAGCAGTCTAAGTTTTCTAGTATCTGCAATTATTACTCAGGAAGGTGTCCTCAATCATACCAGTCAGGCAAACCCAAACAAGACTGTTTTGGACATCATTAACATGCCGCCAGGCACTGCACAGAGCTTCTGTTTTGTCGATGTAGTTAGAATAAAAAAGCTTAGCAAGATACAGTTTCTAAAACAGAAATTGCATCTATGCTATAGCACTCACAGACTCAAAAATACCACATTCTTGTGTTTTGCTTCTCGCTAGGGTCTGTGGCACCAGGGTTGTTTCTTCATTAAACCACTTCCTCATTTTGAGTATTGTTCTCGGAAATTAGTTTTAAATCTTTGTCTTTCTGAAGACTAGGATACTTAGTATCTTTTAAAAAACTAGTTTTCTCTTTATAGTGGCCAAAGTAGATGCTGGTCCATACCTTGACTGATGTTCATAAATGATTATGTTCTAAAGAACATAAAAGTTGGGACATTTCTTTATACTCTATGACTATAGAATTGGAAGAAAAATAAGGTAATATTCAATAAATCAAATTCACTGTAAATTTTTGAAATCTAAGTTATGATCTATAAGCTATAGTATGTCTTAGTAGTTCAGGTAAAAGAGGGTGCGATAATTCAAACCTAATTGTGTAATTACAAATAGCCACCTATGATAAAAATATATTAGTATTTCAAATTGTATTTTGGGGGCTGCACTGGAAAACCTGTTTATTTTCACTATTTAAAATACAATTCTAGACTCTTTCAAAGATTAATTTAGTAAATCTGAAATGAAGAATCAAAAAGAAGTAATCTTAAAATATTGACAATGTGAAAGACTTCAAAAGGCAAATAAAACATGAAATGACTTTAAGAAGCATGCAGTATTTTCCTCATTGAAAATTTGAGTTGGACTGGGGCTGTAGCTCAGTGGTAGAGAACTTGCCTAGGATGTTCAAGGTCAGGAATTCAATCCCTCTGACTAAAAGAAAAATCAGTAATCAATTAAAAGAATAAAAGATATAAGCAAATATTCTGAAGAGTGACTGATTTACAAAACACTTTTACACGGCAAAGTAGTGAAACTGGAATACCAATTTGATACAATTAATTTATATTTTTCTAAAAAACATTCAGACGCTAATACTAGAAATATATAGATAATCAGCAAGATGACTCTGTTCATCTGGACAAATCTTGATACCAAAATAAATAGCAATGTAATTATCTAAAAGACAACAGATTATTGCCAAATGGATTTTTGTGCTATAACCAGAAAATTCTTATATATATAGCCTATCACATGTATACTGTGAAAACATCAACTAAGAATTCAAAACATCCAAGGAAGAATATCTTAGCTACAAAAACAATTGCAAATTAAAAACTAAAAAAGAAGAAAACATTTAATGGAGAAAATCAGAGTTGAGTATTTGTCTTTTCCAAACTAAAAGAACCAAAATCCTTACATTTTTTCAAAGCATACCTCAAAAACAGAGCAGGGAAAAAGCTGGGTTACATTTTTAGGTAAATGAATCCAATTTGAGACCACACTTTTAAGTGAAATAAATTGGACATATATGATTAAATATTAAATTGTTTCTCTTGTGTGAGGAACCAAAAGCATGAAGAGGACCAAAATGGATGATAGGTGTCAGGAAGCAGGATGAATAGCTTCAAATGGGAAGAGGAACGAAGCAGGGGGAGGAGGTAAAGAAGGAAGGCAAAAGAAAAAATAAGAGAATGGAAGGAAAAAATGGAAAGAAAGCATATGTAAATGGAAAAGGGAGGAGAGGTTTAAGGGTGGAGAGGGGAATGGGGAAAAAAGAATTAAGGTATTTTGTGGCAGGTACAAATTCCTACGATGAATGTGATCAATATGTATGGCATATAGATTCTAATAAAAATAAAGTTAAAAAAATAATTCCTCCAAACTTTTATGTGTTCAAAGCTGGTGCTTTGGAAAGCAATTGGATCACAGGGAATTATTAATACACCAACAAATTCATAGTTGACTGCGTTAGACGCATCACTAGAGATGTGAACTGGAAGGTCGTATTCTTATCCCTGGCTCCTTTATTCCCTATTTGCTGGCTGCCATGAAGTGGGCAGCTTTGCTCAGCTAGGACTTTCTCCCATACTGTTTCTGCCTTACGCCAGCCAACCATATACCTCTAACCCCTTCAACCTTTCCTCTTTTAAGTTTCAAGCGTCAAACCTCTGTCCTTGCACAACTTTGCATTTCTTTTCTGTTTCTGGAATAAAATGATTTTTTCTTGCATTTCCGAAATGCAGAAATCCTGACAAATTCTTTATTTCAATTTTTACTAATATTTGATAAGCTTTGGGGGCAAGGACTGTTATCAAAATATGAATCTATTTCATGTGTTTAAATAAGCATCCATAAAACTTAGTTTTCTTTTTCAGATATTTGAAAGATGCTTTGGTTTCATGGGGTGGCTATAATAAATTAAGCTATAATAAATTGAGCATGTTAAAATGACAAAAATGTATTACCTCACAGTTATGAAAGCTAGAAGTCTAATATCGACGTGCCTATAAGAACATGCTCCCTTTGAAACTTTTTTTTTTTTTTTTTTTTTTGCAGCACCAGGGATCAAACTTATAGCCTTGCACCTGCCAGGCAGGCCATTAAGCTGCTAAGCCAAACTCCCAGCCCTTGAAACTTTTAAAAAAATTTTTTTGCAACTTTCTAACTCCTGTAATGCTAGCAATCCTTGACATTCCTTGACCTGTAGCTTTAGCAGTTCAGTCTCCCTGTCTGTTGTCACATGATGTTCTTAGTAATTCTCTCTTTCTTATTGTGATTCTAGTCATATTGGCTTGTACGTTCACTTAGTGATTTCACTTTAATTTAAAGAACCTATCTAAATAGGGACACACAAGTACTGAGAATAGGATTTTGGTGCATCTATTTAGGAGACTAAATTTCTACCCAAAATACTAGAAATATGCTGCTATCACTAACATTAAATTGAATAGTCAATGTTATATATAATCATATCTATCAACATATATATATTTATAAATTTTCAATTCACACGTGTCTTTTGCCCTTGTACATCCGAACATAAACATATACATGTACACACATAAATAAATAAAGTTATGCTTATACATTTACTTGTAATTGTCTTATTGTACTGTTTCAGATTTTGGCATCCTTTTGTTCAGCCCTGGCCTGAATCATTTAAGTATACATAACATTTATTCCTTTTTTTGAATTTAGGCTATACTCCTGACTGATAATCTGATGAAAGACAGCAAAACGGGCTCAAGTTTCTCATTTTTAATAGAAGTGTTTTAATAATCATAATCTACATGCTTTTTAATAATAAAATTAATATGGAGCTCTTTTGGATTAGTACACTCTACTTTTTATAATTTATAGATACTCTTAGTTTTAAAAAATCAGACGTTTGTTACTACTGATCAAGGAGTACAGATTAAAACTTCAACTGCAATGACATACAAACAATTTCCAGTAAACTAACAACCAGGAATGCAGCTACTCTAGTAAACTCAACAGAAAAATAAAACAGCTGGAGAGCATGGCTACTGAAATGTATGGTTAATGATTTTAAAATGCCTTATGGAGTATAGCACATATGTGTATTATAGTTATTTATAAACTAATGACTCTGCATCATAAATAAATATAAAGTATTATTTGCAAGATCTGTGTAACAAGCTCTAATTTAAAATATAATAATTTTAGTTATATAAACTGTGGTGTGTGTGATACTTATTTCAATTATATAGACTATGTTATGCGCGTGTGTGTGTGTGTTTGTGTGGGTGTGTGGTTTGAAGGCAAGGAAGAAGTACAAACTAAATATATAAATTTATTCAATAACCAATAAGTTAGTACAATATTTTTAAATTGCCATTTCTGTCTTAACCATTGCTTTATTGATTTGATCAATAACTGTCAATTTTGTTAGTGCTGAAGTAAACATCAAAACCAACATGTATTGAACTGTATTAATGTTTCTTATTTCTTTCTCATACTATTTTGTGAGCAGTTTTCAACATTTCATTGTGTGGGAAAATGTACAAGTCCTCCCATCTGATAAATATATGAGTCAACAGAAGAGTGGTGGCAATTTCATGTTATCATTGATAGATGTTGATTATTTGTTTTCATTCTTACCATGACAGTAAGTATTTCTCTGCCTCAACTGCTGGACTATGTCAGTGGTATACATACAAAATCTCTGCAAGTACAAATTAAAATAAAAATAGCTAAAGCTGGAAAAAGTATCAAGGCATAGCTTTGGAATAGTGTGATAATATATAAGTGATCATTATCAGCACCTGCAGTCTACGTTGCTTTGCATATGATGACTCACTGACGATAGTCTACCAGGAGCACAAAAGGCTGAAAAGTGAAAAGAGAAAATTTGTTTTATCTTAATATAATAAACTCAATTTTTATCATTTATTTTTAAACTAATTCTCTTGAGTTGTATGAATATCACACTGCATCTATATATCTACCCTTATATTTTATTTTTTCTACCAGAATTCAATTATAATACTCTGTACATGTAGTCAGAAAGGTCTTTTAAAATCATGCTATTGAGTCAGTTTTCTTATATGTTAAATATGGAAATGTGCCTAGTGAGAATGCTACAAAGAATACCATTCTCAACATCTATATCAAAGATGGACAATAGTCATGCAGATTTCTGTGGAATAGATTATACCTTCTCTATCAAGCTTTGATGGAGACTGTCTTGTTTCTGGAAAGTGTGGCCTGGGAGAATAGAGCTATTTTCCACTTCCTTTATATACTGTGCATGCTATGATGTAACAGGGAAAAGAAGATTGAAATTAGGATTACCAAATAAAAAAGAACCTGGAAGAACAGATCAGTGGTTCACGGCAAGGCAGAAATCCAAACAAAATCTGTTATTGTGAAGGGTCACACCATAGGGTTGGGAATTTCTAAGTTTAGACCAATCTCTATTCTCTGGCTATCTTTGTCCACTTTCCAATATGTCCCTTGTCTTGCCTTGTACAAGATCATTTATTTTCAATTATCCTTTGTATCTGAAATGGATAATACAATATATGCCTTCTTTTGGCTGTACAGATTTTACAACTCATTTCCTTCCCAAGACAGTTTAGCAAATACGATTTTATGTCTCAAAAAGTCAAGACTTTTAGAATGAAGTTTGTGATTTCCTCAGCAATACAATCGTTTCCAAAACTTGTTTTTTTCTTATTTCCAATTAGTTTTATATTCTGATAACTGCTCAAACTTCCATTAAGTCACCTTATTTTATTTGCTAAACTTCATGATTTCCTTCCTTCTTTCTTTTTTTAAAATTTTATTTTAAAGAGAATAAAACCAAAGAAAACAAAACACAATAAAGCAAATCAGAACAGAACAATGGAAGTGATACAGACTTCAAAACAAGACAACAGGAAATCAACAATGGCTACTATAATGTCTCATATTTTCCTCAAAATAGCTGTCCATGCCTTCATACATACAAGACAAAACAGAATAAAACCAATCAAAACAAAAGAATGAATGCATCACAAAACTTCAAAAACAAAATAATAGGAAATCAACAATGGCTACCATAATGTCTCTTATTTTCTTCAAAATAGCTGTCCATACCTTCATACATGATAAAATAAAACAAAACAATAAAACCAATCAAAGCAAAAGAATGAAAGCCTTATAGGAATTCAAAATAAAATAATAGGAAATCAACAATGGTTACCAATCCTGTTATTTTCAAAATAACTGCCCAGACAATCAGACACAGTAAAATCTAACAAAACATGACAGAACAAAACCAAACGTAACAAAACTGTGAAAGCAATATAAGAATTTGAAGCAAGATAATAGGAAATTAAGTGGTTATCACTTCCACTTTTTAGGCATTTCCTCCCTTATCGCTTTCATACCTATTGTGCTTTTTAGATCCCATTAACTCCATCAGTTTTTTATGCTAGGGAGATGACTCGGTATTCACCTGAATGAGTCCAAACCATTTCACCCATGAGCATGATCTCAAGAGCCTCAAGATTGTCCTAATGTATAGCTGAGTAGCTTTCCTTTGTATGAAAATGCCATATCTTACTCATTGTGTAGTTGATGGGCAAGTTACCCTTGCTTTTTTCTGGTCTCCAGTCACATGGAACAATTGTTTTCTCTTCTTTGATTTTCAGTCTGTGAATTTCCTTTTGAGTTAAATATGTTTCTTGTATACAGTATATTGATGGATTTTGTTTCGTGATCTACTCTACCTGTATTTTTTTAATTGATGAATTGAGGTAATCTACATTAATGGTTAAAACTGACATATATTGGGTCATGTCTGCTGTACTATCCTCTTGCTGTTGGCCCTCCACTTTTCCCCTTCATTCAATTGCCTGTCCTCTATTGGTGATCCACCATGTTGCTGTTCCTGGAACCATGTTCATCTTTATCTCTCTGTAGACTATCTTCAGTACTCTCTGTAGTGCTGGTTTTGTGGTCATGAATTCCTTCAGCTGGTCTTTGTCAAGGAAGTATCTTATTTTTCCATCAGTTTTGAAAGCTAGCTTTGCAGGGTACATCAATCTGGGTTGAAAGCTGTTTTCTTTCAGGATTTGAAGCACTTCACTCCAAACTCTTCTTGACTTGATGGTTTATGTTGACAAGTCTGCTGTGATTCTGACTGGTTTTCACTTATAGGTGATCTGTTTCTTTTCTCTAACATCTTTTAATGTTCTGTTCCTGTTCTGACTTTCTGGGATCTTGATTATTATATATCTAGATGTAGATTTATTTTGGTTATGGTTGGTTGGAGTTCTGTATGCAAGATCCTTTTCCCAAGTGTGGGAAGTTTTTTGCTATTGCATCTATAAATAGCCTTTTTATTTCATTTGTGTTGACCCCTGCTTCTTTGCTGATACCTATCACTCTTAAATTATTTTTCTTTGTGTCATCTTTTAGTCATTGAATTGTTATTTCCTTGTTCCATGTTATTTTTACAAGATCTTTCCTTTCATGATTGCTGACTGTGGTCCTGTCTTCAAGGTCTGAAAATCTATCTTTAGTCTTTTTCAAGTGGGTTTGCCAGCTTTTGATTGACTTTTTAATTTCCTGGATATCTCTTCAAATCTGTTTCATGCATTGTAATTCCTTTCTGTATTGTTCACTCAAGGTTTCCATCATTTTCCTATGTTCCTTTTTTTTAATCTATGTCTTCTTTAGATATACTCAGCAATTCTTTCATTATACTTGTGATTTCTTCTTTTACCTGAGACCTTATTTTTGATCTGATTTCTTTTACAGTCTCATGAAGTTGTTTCTTTACTTCAGTTGCTATCCTCTTGGGGATTTCAGGTGTGTGACTCAGTTTTTTCCATGTCTATACCTCCTAGACTTTCTCTGTGTAGGCTAGAAATTTGAGATTGCCTTTTGCTCCTTCATCTTCACATTTTCCTGGGTTCCTCGCAACAAGTCAGGTGTGGGGTCCCAGGCACTTCCCATGTTGGCTGTCCTTCCATGCTGTAGTGAAATGGTCCAGGCACCTGGGTTTCTCTGACCCCAGGTTCCCGGGAAGGTAGAAGAGCATGGGGCAGGCTTCTCCAGATCTGTGTAGCTACCCTGAGGCTTCTCCAATGTCTAAGGGTGCATGGTGTTTGGGGTGATTCTTCTCTCAGCCTGTGTGTCTACCCCTGGTCTCCCCTGATGGTGGCAGACACACTGGGGTGTGCTTCTCTGATTCTCCCAGTGGACGCTGGCTGCCTGTTATAGATTAAAACCTGGTGGTCAACTTAACACAGCTGAATTAAATTGGCATGTTGCTGAGTACAGATGGCCCACCTGCAGAAAGTTGCCAGCATCAATAGAAATGTGGAGAATAAGACCAAGGCATTGTGGGTTCTCCTAAGTGTTGCTGTTTCAAGCCATTGTTTCTCCTGGAGGAGCTTGTCATGCTGGTTTCCCCAATATGGATTCAGCCATTATCATTGGAGGAGCTCAAGACCTTGTTGCTGATAGTGGCTGCAGTTCACTGTCGGGGAGCTCTGCTCCTTACATTGAGCATCACTTCCTGACTCCAGAGGGGAAGATGTGTGCTGGAAAATCTTGTCACACTGGGCTCCCTGACCTGTACTCGACTGTTCTCATCATCGGAGGAGCTCATGCTTCATTGCCACTGAGGATGGCTGTGATATTTTCAGGAGAGCTCTGGACCTTATTTTGAGTGTGACTTCTCAATTCCAGTGGCAGAGCTCCTTCACTCCACTGTCATAGACTTTCTAGCTTCCACCACTGACCTTTGGCCTTCTCAGCACTGATCCGTAAAACAGACTGGCATGAGTCCTTATCATGGGCTCTTAGATTTCCAGTTGGATTTGTGGGAAGCATTGTCATGGGCTCTTGGCTTTTAGCTGGACTCATGCAGGACATTGCTGTGGGATCCAGGCCCTTGGCTGAATAGTTTGGGTCTTTAGTGTTGTGGACAGATTTTCCTGCACTTTCTTGTGTTTAGTTCTGGGTGAACATCTTAAAACAGTATTATAAATTCTGTGTCCTGTATGCAATTATTCTCCTTGTAACCCTTAGCTACAACACTGCCCAAAGGAAGCAAGGTTCTCCAATTGTGGTCTGTGGGTAAATGGGGCTTATCTGACTGTGTCTCCCTGCCCATGCAGGCTGTCTGCAGGAAGCAAGCTTTCAGATCACAGCAGCAATGCTCAGGGGTGGGACTAACTCTTGTCTGCCTGCCTGCACTGGCTGCCCCCCTTCCTTCCTTCTTGCTTTTTAGTTAGTTGGCTACTTATTTTTGTGGTACTAGGGACTGAACCTGGGACCTTTGCACTGAACTATAGTCTCAGTCCTTTGTCTTTTTTATTTTTTATTTTATTTTTTACTTGCAATCCTCCTGCCTCAGATTTGCAAAATGCTGGGCTTACAGGCACCATGCGTAGCTATGTATTTTACTTTTTATTTTGTACAGAATTGAACTTAGGGCCTTGTGTTTGTCAGTTAAGCACTTTACCACTGAGCTACCAGTCCTATTGCTTCCATATTTGATACAGTTACATGAACCACAAGACCATCTGGGTCATATCTGTGAAAAGACTAATAGAGTGGTACCTCAGTTCATGAATTTAATTCATTCAATGATTCTGGTCACAAATTGAATTGGACAAGAATAGAATCAAATGCACTGGTCAGGTTGAATGTTGACCTCACAGGGAAATTTGATTGGGATCTTGTCAAATTCTGTTTGCAACTAGAATCATGAAATCATGAATCATTAAGCTGGTGAAGTGAGGTACCACTATATCTTAATGTGACCTGTGACTTAAATTACTTTTAGAAGTTTGATCAGGATTTTTAGAATGTTTTTCTTTATTTGTTTTCCTCACAACATTCTAAAATAGTAAC
>RJWM01031552.1:0-22364 GCA_004363535.1 Dasyprocta punctata | reverse complement strand
CATCCTCAGCTTCACTTCTGGTTCACCATCTTCCTCAGGGATGGAGGCTTCTGTACTAAAAATGGCTCTGGAGCAAGAGACAGGGCTTCCTTGACCCTAAGAGCAGTGGATATGGTCAGCGCTTTCTTTGTCCATTCCCAGTGGCAAATCCAAACTCAGACGTCTTTGGAGGTCTGCAGCTTCTTCTTCAGCTGGCGGCTTCTCAGCACTGGGACTGGAACTTTCCCCTCTATTGCTGGAAATGCTCCGTCTCGGCCTTCATAAGCTGTCCTGCCACTTTCCCAGTTTCCCCTGTGGCTCCAGCTTGCTGCTGCTTTTCAGGCTTCTCTTCTGCATCTCCTCAGCTCTGTCCCTGCCAGCACCCTCTGCCCTGGAAACCACGACTTGTGTGCCCCTTACCACCCAGTGCAGGGGACTGAACCAGGGCCTTCACACTGAGCTGCCTCCCCAGCTCTTTTGATCATTGATCTATCTATCTATCTATCTATCTATCTATCTATCTATCTATCTATCTATCATGTATCTATCTATCTATCTATCTATCATCTATCTATCTATCATCCATCTATCATGTATCTATCTATCTATCTATCATCTATCTATCTATCTATATCTATCTATCATTTACTTATTTAGAGTCAGGGTCTTGCTAAACTGCCCAGGCTGGCCTTAAACTTGCAATCCTTCTGCCTCAGTTTCCTCTAGTGTCACCACAGCCAGTTCTGTGTTCATTCTTTGTTTTTAGTTTTTTGAGACAGGGTCTCACTATCTCTGTGTTCATTCTTTTTGTTTGTTTGTTTTGCTTTGTTTTTTGTTTTTTGGGGTTTTTTTTGTTTTTTGTTTTTTGTTTTTTTTTTTGAGACAGGGTCTTATAATGTAGTTCACCCAGGATTTGAACTCACTGTGTAGCTCAGGCTGGCCTCGAACTCACAGCAATCCTCCTGCCTCAGCCTCCTGAGTGCTGGGTGTACAGGTGTGCACCATCACGCCCAGCTCTCTGTGTTCATTCTTAAAGCTCGTTTTCTCTCAGCTGTCTTTTAGGTACGGAGATTAGCATTGGTCTAATTTGTAAGATTTTTTTATTTTCTCTTAAAGCTTTCTTTTGCTATCTGCAGTGTGCAGTAAAATACAGTGTATTTCATTTTAAATATTTTTGTTCTATAGGGCCATTTATTCTCTGTATTTCTCCATTGATTTCCCTAGTCTATTCCTTATTATGCCCAATATTTTCCTTTATGTTATTCATCCCAATGGTAGCACCTGTTTTAAAGCCATTTTTTAACTAATTCCAAAGCCTTAGGTTATTTTAGGTCAGTGTCTTTCTGAATTTTCTCCAAAGTATAGCTACATCCTCTTTTTAAAAAAGATACCTAATATATATTTATTCGATTGAACCTAGGGGCACTACCACTGAGCGGCATCCCCAAGAGCTTTTTACTTTTCATTTTGAGACAGGGTCTCAATCTCTCCGTTACCCAGGCTGGCCTTGAACTTCCGATCCTCCTGCTCATCTGCTGGAGCAGCTCTGCTGTGCTCCCCATCACATGCCAGCCACATTCAACGATCCACGGCAGCGCTTGGGAAATTTTCTCTAAAGAGCTTTTAGGGAAAAAGGTAGCAGCACCGAGCCGGCTCCTAAACTCTCTCCCTGGCATTTGGGGATGGATAAACTTTCTCCCTTGTTGGTCGGCTTTTGTGGTCTTAGTCTCAGCTTCTGCTAGATGGTGTGGTTCCCGCATTCTCAGTGCAAATGTGGGTACAGAAGTGGCGCCCGCCCGAGGCAACAGTGAGCCCTGGGAGGCGCGGGGTTGTCTGCCTTCTGCCCTGGACATTGCCCTCAGTTTCCTGCGCTTCTGAAACTCAGGCTGCGGTCCTTAAGCTGAGGGCAGGGTTTCCTGTTGGGGTCTTAGCTGCCATCCATGCTGCCCTGCCCTGGGGGGTCCTTTCCACCTGAGACCCACAGGCTGAGCGTCCCCACAAAGCCAGGACCTTCTCCCTGCAGTGGTCTGCGTCCTCCTTTCTCTCTCTGCCTGCCTTCGCAGTTGAAATTTACAAAAATTGTCCAGCATTTATCATTGTGAGAGGGTTAAGTCTGTACAAGTTACTCCACCATTACATTCAAATTAGTTGCTTTTTGTTTGTTGGTTGGTTGATTGGTTGTTTTTTGAGACAGAGTCTTGCTATTCAGTTCAGGGTGGCCTTAAACTCACTATGAAACCTACATTGACCTCAAACTTGAAGTGATCCTCCTGCCTCAGCCTCCCCAGTGCTGTGATTATAGGCATATGCCACCACACCTGCCTCAAATTAGTTTTGAAAAATAAATTATCTCTCTTTTTGATTCATTTTGTTTTTCTTTCCATGCACAATTAAGTCAGAAGAATACAAAAAAAATCTTTTTTTTTTTTTTTTTTTTTTTTGCTGTAGGCTAGTGATCAGGAAAGTCATGTTTCATTTATACCATATGAAAATACCCTCATTCTTTATGAACATTTTTTATGAGAAGAATTTTGGAAAATTGAGCCATATGCTTATCTAATAATTTTATAAATTGATTGTGGAAACAATATGTACTTGATGAACACACAATATATGTTTTAAATACCTGAAAATCGTATTTTAGCATGAGCTATCCTAATACATATTATACGTATTTCATCTTTATCTTTCAGAACTTTTGCTACTTCCAAGGACATGTTGAAGGCTATCCAAAGTCTCTGGTGATCATTAGCACGTGTGCTGGCCTCAGGTTGTAATATATGATTGTGTGGATTATAAAATAGATGAAATGATTTTTCATGATGGGTCCTCCCCTTACACTAAATCATTTGTATGTCTGGAGACCGTCAGATATTAATACCTTGACAAATACCAATCACATTGTAACTGTGCAGCAGTCAGTGGGTTTGAGAATGCAGTCCACAGTACCCTTCCCTGCCTCACCTAAGACTCAGGCTAATAAGAATATGCATCTGTTGAATACTAAGTGGCATGTATTTGACTTTTAAAATGTATTAATTTATTTATACACTTTCTTTTTGGAATCTGTAGGGGCTTACTGCAGTTTGAAAATGTTAGCTATGGGATTGAACCGCTGGAGTCTTCTGTTGGTTTTGAACATGTGGTTTATCCAGTAAAACATGATACTAAAAGTGCTTCTCTATATGCTAAGAAAGATAATAATTTTAAAAATGTGACCTATAAAATAAAAACTGTAAAGGTAAGTATGAGTAAACTGCAAGATTATCATTTTATGGCAATATAAATACAGCAATACAGTAGTTTCTGGTAAACAAGTTATTTATTTATAACCCTCCACACACACAGACCTCTATCTGGATACACGCAGCAAGGTAAATTAATTAATAGATCTTAAAACTAGTTTTGTAAGGTTCCCTGCAGTGCTTTGAATTTCTGTATTTTTGGTAGTGTTCTCTCATTTCTGATTTTATTAATTTAAATATTTTCAGTTTTTTGTGATCAGATTAGCTAATGGTATTTCCAGTAAAGTGTGTTCCAGCAAAGTTTTATTTTCAATAGCATGCTGTGGTTATTTTTAACTGTAAATCAGATCTGACCATTTTTTTCTGTAATAGGTTATTTATTGCATTTATTTTAATGCATATATAATATAACAGGGATTAAACCTTCCCCTTTGTCATTTTTTTGTCTTATATGATCCTTATTCCTTTATTTTTTCTGTTTACATTATTTTTATTAAAATGCTTTAAAATTATTTTCTTTTCCTCTCCTAAAGAGCTTTTAAATGATAGTTTCATGTATTTTATATTTATATATTACATAAATATATTATGAAGTAAACATGAAATATATTTTCACAATATAATAGTATTAGTGGTTAATGTCATTATTGAAGAACTATGGTTCTTGGGCCAAATCTGGTCCTCAGCTTCCTTTGTTGAATAAAGGTTTGTTGAAACAGATCCATTAATACTATTTTTTATATGTATGTTTATATATATATTTTTTTTTCATGTTTACTTTCAAAGTCAAATAGTCTGGCAGAGGCCTACAAAGAAACTTCATATATCTTCGCCCAATTTCACCATCTTCCTATTCAGAATATCTTATGTAAACCAACTTATAGAATATGGTGTCTTTTGTGACTTATCTTTTACAACTTTTTCCATTATGTATTTAATTTTAATCCAGGTGTACTATATTTATCATCACTTAATACTATAATTCTTCTCTCAGTTATTTTCCATCTCATCATCTATAGCTCTACATCTGAGACCTTCCATTCAGTTTCATTTGCCTGCCCTTTCTTTCTCTACTAATCCCAATGCTAAAAATTTGATTCCTAAATTTGAATGTTATTTTCTCTCACTTTGAGCTGTATTCTTGTAATTCTAAATAGAATGGCACCAGAATTTTATTTCTTTAATTATTTTATCCTTTCTAACATTTTGAAATATCTTTCCATGAAAATATTTGACTCTTCCACAATAAAAATATGAATAAAAAAAAGTAGCGTTTCTTAGCTATATGTTTACAATTTTCCTTTCCTTCATTTACAAGCTTCATATTACAGAAAAGGGCGCTGTCTTTCTTCCCTATATTTGCTAGAATATGAGTTTTCCAAAAATACTGTAATCAGTGGTGATCCATAGCTAAATCAGCTACTTGAAATGCTAAATAATTTTAAGAATAAAATGCAATTAAAACCCACCAGAATTTTTAGCTCATTCTCTGCTCTGTGAAAATTCTCTTTTCTGTTTTTACTCTTACTTTTCCTTACACATTCACCCTTTAAGTGCTGTTAATACTGTTTCTGTCTCAAGTTTAGCTTTTTCATCTTACCATACATTTTCCCATGCTTTCCATAAGCTTACAGATTTTCTATTCCCAGTCCAATACTGAATTATTGATCTCATATCAGTTGCCCAAGTTAAAAAAATACACAGACATGCATACCACACTCTATCTATCTATCTATCTATCTATCTATCTATCTATCTATCATCTATCTATCTATCATCTATCTACCTATCTTAACTACTATTTATCTGCTATCTATCTTCATGTTGCTTCCCAGGCCCAGAATATTCTTATCTGTTATGACTTGTGTTTCGATGTCCCCCCAAAGACTTATGCAGTCATGAGGGTGTTGCTTTTCAGAGGTGGCTGGATCCAGAGTGTGTGGCACTGGGATTTAAGGGTATGATGACTGCAGTCCACTGATTGGTTTGGCATAGATCTGACTAGGATTGATGGTGTGAGTGCTACTGTATCTGCCCTAGAGCAGGTAACATGCGTAAAATATAAGGGACAGAATGAGAAATAATCTGCTCTCCCTGCCTGGTTGCTGTGGACCGTTTCTCCTCTGTGATGCCCTTCTACCATGCCACCCTGCCTTGGAGCCAGCCTACTGAAACTTCTAGAGACTATGAGCCAAGTAAACCTTACCTCTCACTTTGAGTGTCAGGTATTTTGTCACAGCAACAAGAAAAATAAAACAGAATGAATGAACTTTTGTCTTCCAAACTCACCTTTAACCCATCTACATAACTACTGTGTCAGCACAGTAGTACCTTCTCTGATCTGTTTGCCTATATCCAATTCTTCAGTATTTTGACCAAGGGAACTGTCATCCTTCAGGTGGGGTCAACTTTATCTATCAAGCATATATAAGCATTCTCGTGTCTTCTATGACTACTTTTTTTTACTAAAGGAAATGACTTTTGAAGTCTGGAAATCTGGCAGCCGCCTAACTTCTCAGTAGATATATTTTCTGGCGTTTTCTTATGCTCTTAAATTAACTTATTCACATAAAGTGAACTTCTTAGTTTTCTCTAAACAAATATGTTTTTCAGTAAATAAATAAATAAATAAATAAGACTAAATATTACTAAGCTCCATCTGAAACCCGAAAATGGGCAAAGATTTCTTCAGAGAACATTAGGTAACTAGTGCTTGGTGTTGGAATAAGCAAAAAAATAGTTTCTATCCTCTAATTCATTAATACGGCCTCAATATTTTAAATCAATAAAGTATTCTTGTTTAGGGAGTCTACTGGAATCTTATAAGCAAAGAATTTTAACTGTCCTGTTTAAGGCATGGAACATCTGATGCTTAATGTTGCCTAGAAACAATAAAACAAAAAGCCATTAGACCATGAAAAGATTTTATATGCCCTCAAAGTCTTAAATTTCTAAGATCTGTGTCAGGAAAAATAATTTTAAAGCCAGGTGCAACGAGTAATCAATGAATTCTAAATTTGTCTTACTGATTTTTCCCAATTTTTTTCCTTTAAGTCATAATCATCACTTTTCTGATCTCTACTCAAACTGCAGGTTTGTTGCTCCTTCTTTAATACAACATTTCATATGTGAAGAACAAATTTTAACTAATAGGAGATGGTTTTAACTTTTTAAAATACCAATGTATAACAAGAAGAGCCACAATAAGAATACACATAGCAAATGTTCTATTTCTGATTCTTTTCAGCCATCAGAGTTCTCTCACTACATAGAAATGTATATCATAGTAGAAAAAGATTTGGTAAGTATATTCTCATTTTACTTGTGTTATGTCACTTTTATCTTAGCAATTAGCAATTACAAAAATAATTTGAAATGAGTGCATGACAGAGGAGAAGTAATGGTAAATTTGAACTAGCTATATTTTATACATTTTAAATTATTTGTGTCAGTAGAAAATTAGGAATCAAATTTCTATAAAATTTTTTCCTTAATTTTATAAAACAATGCAAAATAAACATACATGGTAGTTTTACATCAGTTTACAGATAGTTTTAGAATCATACAAACTTCATGCATGTACAGTTAACATTTTTTTTTTTTTTTTTTTTTTTTTTTTTTGCGGTACCGGGGATTGAATTCACAGCCTCGCGCCTGCCAGGGCAGGCGCTTAAGGCACTGAGCCAAACTCCCGGCCCTACAGTTAACATTTTTAAAAGATTTTATAATTTTTAATTTTTTTATGTTACTTAAAGAGAAAATAAGAATTTCTCATTCATAAAAATCTTTCAGTAGGCAGAAATGCCAATGCTTTATACAGGAGATAGAAAGCATTATTGTTCCAGGTATTTCTTGAAAGATGTCCTCATGAAATGGAACTACCATTACTTGAAATTTAGAATTACTGCAACAATTTCATTGTCTTTTCCACCTTTTTCTCAATTTTTGTGAGCAACTTCCCAACATCACTTTTTAAAAATGTATCATGTTTTCTTAATATATTTTGGAAGTTCCCTCAAGGAAGTGCTTCTACCTTTGCCAATAGTTAACTGACATCAGGATGAGTGTTTATTTCTGGACTCCGAATTCTGTCCCACTGATCAATATCTGTCATTGCATGCATTCAAAATGACTTGGGCACCACAAAATTTGCAACTTTCAAATCAGGAAGTCTAAATCTCTACACGTGTTCTCGTTTTGTCGTTTAGCTGAAGTGTTCTTCATGTGATCCGAAAACTAAACCCTAATCACACATATCATTTGAAAATCTTTGAACTTCTCTGAAGGTTGTCTTTTACTTTCCTGATGATGTTAGTTGAAGCGTAAAGTTTTTAATTTTGAAAAAAATGCCTATCTTAATTGATCTTCGTGTTGTCTTTTTCAAATATCATTTGCCCATAAATTAATTTACTCCTGGGCACTCAATTCTGAGTCATTCATTTAAGTCTAATCTGATGTCAGGAGCACACTGTCTTTATTGCTATAGCTTTGTAGTTCTTTTTGAAATTGTGGCACATACTGTAAGTCCTTCAATGTTGTCTTTGTTTAAAATCTCTTTGGACATTCTGTATTATGACAATTTTAAAAATAATTTTAGGATCAACATCCCAATTGCCCCAAAAGTGGGATATGGAATTTTGATAGGTATTGCCTTGAATATATGGATCAGGGCTGGGGATATAGCGCAGTGGCACAGCTCCTACCTGGTAGTGCAAGGTCGTGAGTTCGATTCCTGGTACCAAAAAAAAAATGTATACGCACTTATGTACATATGGATCAATGTGGAAACTTTTGCCATCTTAACACAATTAAGGGTTACAATTCATAAATACAGAATGACCCTCCACTTGGTTGTGTGCTCACCCCCTCTCTCAAAAAATTAGGATTAGAGGTCTCATTTGACCCAGCTACTCCTCTTCTGGGTATTTTCCCAGAAGACTTAAGAACATCATGCCACAGCAATATATGTGCACCCATATTTATAGCAGCACAACTTGTTACCTTTACTCTCTTTCAAGTATGTTTTAGATTTTGATGTTTGTCTTGTGCACTTCTTTGTTAAACTTACTTTCCATTATTTTAATATTTCTGATACTACTATTTCCTTAATGTAATTGTTGGATTGTTTATTGCTGGTATATAAATACAATTCTTTTATATATTCTCTTATACTTTGCAACCTTGGTGAAATCATTAATTCATTTCGATAATTTTAATGGATTTCTTAAGAGTCCCTCTATAAATCTCTTGTGTACAAAGGGTTTAACGTCTTGCTTTCCTAGATGAATGCATACTGCTTCTTTCCCTTGAGCAAATATCTTGGCCAGAACTTCTGGTGACAGGTGAAATTAGCACAATGTGAACAGATATCCTTGTCATTCCCCATCTGAGAGGAACAATAAAACGATGGTATTGTGGGTTTTAGATCCCCTTCATCAGGTTGAGGAATTTCCCCACGACTACCATGTGCTTTTTTCATGAATGGGCGTGGTATTTAATCAAATGCTTAGTTATGTGTCTGTTGAAGGATTGTGTGTTTTTTATCCTTTATTCTATAATATGTTGCACTATTATAGATTGGTTTTCAGATGCCAAACAAACCTTTTATTGCTGAAACAAGTCCCACTCAGTCTTAGTTCATAATCCTGTTTTGGGGTTGCATAATTTGGATTGTTAACATTTTGTTTAGGATTTGTCCATTTATATGCATATTTGGAGTTTTGTTCTCCTATATCTTTTCTGACCTCATTGAATGAGTTGGAAAGTGTTTCTTGCTATTTTCTAGAGGCATTTGGGAAACACTGGTGTTAGCCATTTTCATCTTTGCCAAGAATTAACTAGGCTAATTATCTTTGTTGTTTTTATATTTTCATGTCAATAATTTTGTCTTTTATCTTTGTTGTTTTATATTTTCATGTCAATAATTTTGGCTTTTATCTTTGTTGTTTTTCTTATTTTCTTTCTTTGAGTTTAGTTTCATCTCCTTACTTTAAGTTCCTAGTGTGGCCGGTAGGGCTAATGATTTGAGATACCTCTCTCTGAAGTATTGCCGTTTCCCTTTATAAGTCTGCAGAGTATTGCTCTTGTTGAATAACTGTAAGTTTGTTAAGCTGTATTTTAACTAATATAATGTTTCCTAAGTCCTCCCGTGATTTCTTCTTTCATCATTGATTATTTATATTTGGTTCCAGATATTTTGAATCTCTCAAATTTCTCATTTTTGCTTTTAATTGAATCCTATTATGTACAAAGAGCATATTTTGTATTTTAAAAGTTACATTAACTGTAAAGAAACTCATCTTATGGCTTTTCACCCGCTGTATTTCTGGATATGTTTCTTGGGTAATTGAGAAGAATGTCTATGGTGTTGAAAGGTTTGATAGCTCTCCTTTGACTTAAAATTTTGTTTTAGTCTTTAACATTTATGTTGATTTTTTTGTCCAGTTTTTCTGTTTTTGTAAGTTATATACTTAAAGACTCTAGTACTGAATTTTCTATTTCTCTTTCAATTCTGTCATTTTTCATTTTGTGTATTTTCTGGCTCTGTTCTTAGATATGTGTGTAATTACAATTTTATACCTTCCTGATGGATGACCTAGATCTTTTATCAATGTTGATTTCCTGGTTACATTTTCAGCCTTCTTACCTTCAAGAAGTTTGTGTCTCTGCGAATGTACTACATCGCCTGTGATCAGTTAATGCTTCTTGTCTGCTTCTTCAATCAAGTCTGACAGTCTGACATTTTCTTGGTTGATTGAACCCATTCATATTTAATTATTTATATGTTTTTATATTTGTCTGCAATTTTTATTTGTTCTAGATTTCATAACTCTTTTGGTCTTCCTCTATTATTTCCTTTTGCCATAAGTGGAAATTTTCTAGATTTTTATTTTTAATCTATCTTTTCATTTGGAGATAATTATTCGTATGCAGTTGCAAGAGTACTTAGAGATTCTAATTTTTAAACAGTATGCTCTACAGCATGATATACAGCCAGGATTTTACAAGTGATACAGTCAAGATGTAGAACGCTATTGTGCTGTTGTTTTCTAACTACTCCCGATCTCTTTCACCCCACTTCCCTTAGATTCTGGGCAAATGCTGTATGAATGGATTCATCAAGTATGTAGCATTATTGGAGTTTTTCACACACACATTCTGGAAGTTTTCTCAGCCTTAACTACTTCTTAAGCAAAATTTAAGTCATTCTATTTCCTTTAGCTTTTAGAAACATCAATGCAACCTATTCAAGTATTTTAGAGTTTTCAAGGTAAATCGTATTGCTCTCCTGGTTTATGATTCATTATTTTTTTTCAGACACAGTCTTGCTATGTGCTGCAGGCTGGCCTTGAATTCACTATGTAACCCAGGCTGCCATCAAACTCAAGGCAATTCTCCTGCCTCAGCCTCCCCAGTTCTGGGATTTCAGTCGTGCATTACCGCACCTGGCTCAGCTGATGATTCGCATTTCTTAGATCTGCTTAGTCATCTACCACTCATCAATTCTTTTAGTTTCTAAATTTTGCCTTTAGCATTTCTCCTTTTCCTTTCTCTGTAGTTTTTGTTCTTATGAGTTTTTAACTTTCTACTAATATCTTCCTAATTTTTAAGAGGAGTTTCAGGCACATGTGACTTTGAATAGAGGTAGCCAGTGTACGATCCTTCTGATTTAGATTTTTCACCTTTGTAAAAATATATAGTCACATTTAAATCTAATAATTTAAAGCTAAATTTCTCTGCCAGCTATATTATCATTAATTTTTGACAGCAGAATGACACCTTATCTGTCGTCTCTTTATTTTTTATATTTCCATTTTTTTACATGAAATACATATTATATTGCTTGCATACTGATAATGCAGTGTTGGCAAAAACTACCATGTTGATAATTATAACATAATTGTAATTAAATAAATAATAATTAAACTTCAAATAATTTAATTTTAAACTTTATAAAAATTAAACAGAATAATCACAGTAACTGAGTGTCACCAATGTATGTGTATCTCTAAAAGGCAATTGTATTTTTCAGTATAAACATATGGGTGGTAACACAGCTGTTGTCACTCAGAAAATTTTCCAGTTGGTTGGACTGATGAACGCTGTAAGTGTTTGCTTCGTAAATAACTTCTGCCCTTGCTTGTGTCACTGAAACAATTCCCGTACCTTCTCTTATGACACTGCCTGGATAATCATGTTTTCTGACCTAGGAGAGCTAAATGTTAGTTTCCTATCTGTGGGGTAGGAGCCATGATAATTGTAAATAGCTAGTTAGGTTATTTTTTTCGAAAGGGAATTGGGGCTCAAGGGATGAGTGGAAGGGGGAGGGAGGAAAGAGAAAGAGAATGAAGAAAGGAAGTAAAGTGTGTTATGTGCATGTGCCAGCTTCACACAAGGAATGCAAACATGTAGTACACACACGTACTGTAAAATAATTTTTTAAAAATAAAATTTAGCCAGGTGTGGTGGTGCATGCCTGTAATCCTAGCACTTAGGAAGCTGAGGCAGGAGAATTGCTGTGAATTCAAGGCCAGCATGCACTACGTAGTGCAGCTCTGTCTCAAAATGACTATCTCTATCTATCTATCTATCTATCTATATATATAATTTTTTAAAATGCGTTTGGCAGTATTGAAGTTTAGAAGATTGAACACAGAACTACATCCAGAGTCCTGTCCCCTTTTCTTGAACAGGGTCTTGTTGAGTCTGTAAATTTCCCAGGCTGTGTTTGAACTTGCAGTCCTCCTGCCTCAGCCTCCCAGCATGCTGGGATTACCAGCATGTGCCACCACCAACAGCCCTAGTTAGGTTACTGTGATTAAATTAGATAATCCACTTGTCATGGGGCTTGCTGAAGTGCAAGCCTTTTAAAGTGTTAAATTTTACTTGCATTGTTAGTATCACTTACTACTTATTAATGGATAGAAAGATCTTGGCTAGTCTCATAGTTCAGCAGTTTAATATGTGTCATCATTGACAGTCACACATATATTAGCAAATCCATTGAGGCCATGCTGTTTGAACATGTTTTCTATTTGTGTTCTGTTTCAGTTTTTTAGCTCCTTAAATCTTACAGTAATTCTGGCTTCAGTGGAGCTTTGGATAGATGAGAACAAATTTCCGGTCACTGGAGATGTTAATGAGTTATTACACATATTTCAAGTTTGGAAAAACTCGTTCCTTGTTCTACGTCCACACGATGTGGCATTTTTACTTGTGTAAGCATATTTTGAAATTACTAGGGCTAGGGCCGGGGATTTAGCTCAGCAGAACAAGTGCCTGCCTGGTAAGCACAAGGTCATGAGTTTGATCCCTGGTACCAGGAAAAAAAAAAAAATATATATATATATATATATATATATATATATATATATATGAAATTACTAAGGTTTCCACAAAGAAAGCATACCAGTTTGATCCAATTTCTGACAACCAGTGGCCTGTAGGCAGAAGCATTTCTGTCATTTTTCTGACATTCTCCACCGTGTATCGTTTGCCACGGCACAGTTGTTGACATCTCCCACTTTACTTGGTGGTTTGTTGTGAAAGCTCACTTTTTCGATTTTGGTCCTAATGCCAGATTATCTCCCACTCCATTAAACGTCCCTAGCTTGTGCACTGAATAGCCACAGTACACTTTCATCTGAACTCTGTGAAGATAGCCTCCTTTACTGCGTAGTCCAAAAACTAAAAACAAGCAAACAAAAACCCCAAAGAGGTAGAAACACTACTACACATTTCAAATATAACAACATAATGGAGCCACACTATGGTGAAGACTTTAGTGTGTAAACCTGACCTTCTATTTAGTAAGCTCTTCGTTTTTTCTCTTATTAATATTTTCAAATATAAGCAATATATAAAAAATTACCTGTAAAAATGTGAAAGCGTCAGTATTTTTAGTCTTCCATCCAGATGTTGCACCTCCGCACGGCTCCGCTGAACAGGTTCTGGCCGAGGAAAGAGGCTTTGGTCTCTAGGGCATTCTGCCAACTTGTCAACTGCATTGCCTTAACCATCTCAGTTTAAGGAATTTTGTTTATTTTTAGCATATTTATTTTGAAGGATTGATTTGTTTTAATAGATAAAAACACAGCATGACATGAATCCTTATTATGCTATAGGAAGCCACATGAAAAGGCACTCGGTGCTTGTTTTCTCCATCTATTTTATTGTTTGCAAAAGATGCAGAAACGCATAATAGCCACATCCTAGACTGTGTGTACACTAATGGTAGGAGGGCACACTTATGAGTTTCATAGCCATGCACAAAATTAAGATTTGTCCTATGAAAGCTGGGTATTGCTTTGGGCTTACTTTTGCAAAAATATGTGATTGTGACCCATTGTAAAATTTCAGTTACAGAGAAGCCCCCAGTTATACCGGTGCCATCTTTCAAGGAATGATGTGTGATATGGACTACGGGGGAGGCATCGCCCTGGTACAGTACAGTTTCATCTGCTTGGCTAAGCTATGTAGAGGATAGAACGCTGCATAGAACGGTATAAGCGTAGACATTTCCTGCCCTTATCATTTCTTTGTAGAGTAAATTGACTTTATTCTAAGGATTCTTGTGCCTAATGCTGATAAAATTTAACCTATAAGGGCTCCTCATTAATCGTGCTACACAGAAAAATTTTACATGAGTTCAAGTATTCTTTTTAAGCAGTTGTTAAGATGGTGATCTATATTATTATTATGATTATTATTATTATTATGTGATGTTACCAAATTTTGTAGTATTGGATCATACATACATTTTATTACAAAGCCTAGATTCAGTACATTTGCTTAATTTTGTGGCTAACTTAATTATGAACCAGATTAAAACATTTGAAACTATTTATCAATCACCTCAAAAGTGCTTCCCAGGACACAGTGAGTAATGAAAGAACCAAAGGCCACAGTGGACATCATTTACTTTAGTGGGAAATCTTAGTGTACCTGATGCTGGTATGGTTTTTTTTCCCCAGTGTTTCATAATGCTGTGGTTATTCAGGCAAAGAGAAAACTTGCGCTTTTGTTGTTTTTCGTGTGTTTATACCATGTCTGCTGGTTTCAGACAGGCAATGTGTAATATACTTATTCTAGCAAACAAGTTAAAGTGAAGCCAGGGGAAGATATAAAGGATGAATCAATTAAGTGGAGACGAAAATCATTAAAGTTCATAAATCATAGTTTGGAAAAGCCGGCTTTGATGCGTAGGCATCCAAAGCTGGATGGGGCTGACAGGACGGGAAAACATCAGAGCTTCTGCCGGCTGGCTGGACACGAGCAGAACCTGGCTGCTGTGGAGGGCCACCCTGCCGGGGACTGGGAAGTGTGCAGGTCATGGCCAGGGGACAGTGGTCTCCCTGGTGAGGGGAACAACTGCAGAAGAGCTCTTCAGTATTCTGTCTTACTTCCCACATTTTCCCGGGATAATCACTGCCTGGTCTTCGCTCGAAAAATCAGCAGCAACCAGTGCAGAAGAGTGAGGCCCTGAAGACTCTAACTGAGGCTCTGCCTTCTGATGACCAAAGAACCCACCACCCTCATAGTGCTGTGACTGCAGGCCTCTGCCCACAGGCCAGGCAACATAGGATCTTTTTTTTAAATTTAAAAATATTTAATTGATCATTCAAGGTATATGATATGCTGATTATACATTATACCTATACATTATGCAGTGGTTACCACCATCAAATTAATTAACACATTCATCACCAAACATAGTCACCACTTATGGGGGGGGCACTTAAAATCTGCTCTTTCTCTGAAATTCAAGTAAGCAACACAGTATGGTTTTTGTTGCTGAATTCCCCCCAGAATCTCACCAGCCTCCCTCATGCTGCAACATCTGGAAGAAGAAAAGTAAAGCAGGTTGCAAGAAGCTCACAGAAATTAAAAATGAAGAGAAAGAACTGCACGCCAACAATAAAAGAAAAATAGAACAATGGGGTTGATTCACAAAAGATCGCCATTTTCTCCATGATGTTTTATTTAAAGGGATTTTTTTCCTTTGCAAAATGACAGCAGTAACTTTATTATAGAAAAAGGTCATATTTCTGACCTCTTTCTGGAATCTGTTTTAATCAAGGTTCTGTCTGCCTGTCCTTCCAACACCATGTTGTCTAAATGACCATCACTTTATAGTAAGTCCTGGAAATTAGTAGCATAGACCTTACTCATTTTTATTCCTCAGGACTCCATTAAGTATTCTTCCATTTCAAAATCAGATTGTCAATTTCAACAGAAACTGTCTTTCTGGAATTTTCTGGATTTTAGATTGGATTTGTAGGTCAATTTGAAGGAGACTGACATCTTGACAATACTGCATCCTTGCTCCATTAAGCTGATAAACCTACTGTGGGATATTTAGATCATCTACTGCTTCAGAGAAATCAGAAAAACTACTCAGAACTAATGGCTTTCAAAAAATAAAATAGTAAATATCCATGGTGCCATTTTTATGAAGCCAAAGTACAAACAAAGGCCAGGTATGGTACCAGAGTCAGGACAAAAGTTAGATTTTATGGGATGGGCAGTCCCAGAAATTTGGTGGGTAGAATTTCCTGAGTGATGAAATGATCCAAGTCTTGTTCAGGGCAATGGTGGTGCAACTAAGTGTCCCTGACATGTGCATGTGCACTTCACAAATACATGTGATATATGTGTGCACATGTGGTAAGAACAAATTACATACAAATGTGTAGAAGATGACTTGTGCGGCTCTCCTTCAATGCAGAACAATTGCTTTGGCATTAGTTAAGCCAAGCCCTAACTCCACGTACTGATATGTACAGAGCTGGCTAAGCTATTTCCTTCTCCCTTCAATTGGCTCTAAGCAATGTAAACAGGGCTACCTGAGGTACTGATGTGTGATCTTTGAAGTCAACCTACAGTTTCCTGTTTCCCCACAGCTGTCTCCCTATAAATGTTTGAGCACAGCGGGATGGCAGAGCCACATAGCTCCAGGAATGTCAACTGGATTGGAGCCTCAAAATCAGAGGCTATAATATCCCAGGGCACAAAAGTTTACATATCAGAAACTAAAGTAACAGTCTCCTAAACATTTAAATGCTACCCCAACATTCTAGTGAGTTATACAAGTTGGTCGTTCTGTATTCCCTTCTCTCTACGTATTACAGAGGTGCTGCTTTCTGGCATCCTAACTAAATGTAGCTCGCAGACTCTCATAATTCCCGCCATCCTCACCTTCACTCATCCTCGAGCCACTCCCTTCTTCATCAGTCAGTATATGCTGGGTGATACCTTGGATCAAGGTTTTCGTTCTGTAAATCCTCACCTGGACCAGACTCAGGATCCCTTGGCTGCCCCTAACTCAGAATATGTCTTGGTGTCTTTATTCTCACCAGGCATTGTATTAGAGGTGGTAGATTAAAGTTAACTCGCCAGGATTCCAATAACGTTTCAATGGAATTACAGTTAGAAACTTCCCAGACCACGAGGAGAACAAAAAAGGGATTACAATGTTTAAATAACAATACATATGGATGTGGGTTTATGTGAAAATCACATGCACACATACACATATATATGTAAGACTGTTTCAAGACACTGCATGTGTGTATGCTAGGTTAAATTAATTAAAAGTCAGGAAACCACTGACTGCATTAAACAAATAACTCCAAAGTGATGATAATCAAAGGAGAAAAGAATGTTTTAACTTCAGTTGCTCACATAAAATTATTTGATTGGTTTCTCTTTAAAAATTTAAAATCCCTATAGTGTAATGCTACCAAAATGTTAACCCTAAAGGAAAAGGAAGGCCAGAAAATATCAACTGAAGAACACTGATATATTCACATAATGTAAAGCAGCAAAATATTCTTCTAATGAAAATTTGTATGATTTCTAAATTTTTGTTACTTAGGATGAAGCAAAAATTTTTTAGCATTTATTATATAAAAATCCTGAATCCACATGTAAGCATATACGAAATTCTTAAAAATATATAATACAGACACTGAAATAGCTACGAGTGGAGATAATCATTCTTGGATAATTAGTGAATTTCTCATATATGTACACACACAAGCTGGTATGATTATGCATGCAGCATAATACACAGGCACATATGCCCCCTAGTGGTAAATACAAAGAATAGTCGAGGCTATGAAGCTGAGGCACAGATTTAAACAAACAAACAAACAAACAAAAAAAAAAAACTACACAGACTTGGTAAGGCTTTTGTTAACCTGTTATTAGGGCCAACAGACAAATAGATGGTAACTGATTAAATATGAATTTCAGATAAATGGAATTTTTTAGCGTGAGTGCACCAGAGAATATTTGCTATTTTTTACTCTTGTGTGAGGAAAAATTATGAAAGATTTGAAAATAAGCAGGAGAGATTACTGGGTGTGCTTTCTGAGCCGCTCTGGGTTTGCCTGTCACTGGACTTACAGACGACTGAGCTCAAGTTACAGATTTGTATCTGGTAGAGAGGCAAATTGTGTTTGTCTGCTTTAAGTTTCAGGTTTCAGGTATTTTGTCCAGCAGTGGGAAGTCTACCATATGGTGCTGAATATGGTTTCCCTTTTTTTCTCACTGTATTTTCAAAACCAAAGTAAGAAAATCCTATATTGGTTCAACTGTTTTTGTTTTGTTTTTTATTGTTTTGTTTTCTTTTAATTTCTTTAAAATAAAAAATTTTTTAAAAAGAAGTGAAGAAAGAATAACAATGTCCTATTAGGAAATTCTCACCCTTTGGTTTCTCAGCTTTTTCATATTAGTCTGCCATGGGCTGAATTGCATTCCTTTAAAATTCCTGTCTTATGGGCCAGGGATTTTTAGCTCAGTGGCAAAAGTGCCTGCCTGGCAGGCATGAGGTTGTGAGTTCGATCCCCAGTACAAAAAACATTAAAATAAAATAAAATAAAATAAAATAAAATAACTGTCTTAAAGCCTTAACCCCAAGGGGACTCCATGTGGAAGTGCAGCCAGTAAGAAGGAAGTCAATGTGCAGTAGGGCCAGGGTGGAACTCATCTTTAAGACTTGTGTCCAGCAAACAAGAGAAGTGACCCGAGGGCGGCCCCCTACCACGTGCACCCAGAGGACGCGGCAGAAGGCCGCCCTGCATGGCAGGACCAGGGGCCTCACCGCAAACCAGCCTCCCTGGCTCCTTGGTCTCGGACTTCTAGAAATGTGAAATTCTCCAAAGCTGCAAGAACACCAATTCCATACTGGGAGTCACCCAGTCTTTGGTACTATGTTATGGCAGATCAAGCTGACTAATAGAGAATTTCACCAAAGAGAATGTAAGAAAATGTCATCTCAAATATGCAACCCTATCTTGGCCCTGTCCTACTGTGACAGGACGGTACACACTAGGAGGACGAGAATAAAGGAGCCATTGCACATCAAGAGAAACACCAGCTTGAATACACAGCCTACAGCGATGCCTGCAGGAATGCTAGTCTACCTCATTAAACTGTGAAAGAGAACAACAACAACAAAAAAAAAAAAAAAAACCAGGAGAGAGAGAGAGAAATTTCAAGATGGATAGATTAGTTGCTAGGCCTTTTCCACAATATCTTCGAAACAAGACCATTTAAAATAACGCTTATCAGTATTATACTATTATTTAAACTCTCAAAATTCAACAGAATCTTTCATTTTCTTCCCCATGTAATTATTCTTTTTTTCTTCTCCTTGCCTTCCCTTTCTCGATGAGGGCAAATGGTACATTCAAAGGTAGAAGATCGATGAGCCATTTATCAGTGTACGTGCAAGGCGTAAGAACTTCAGAGCGCCCCAGCCCTGGACGTGAAGGGCAGGTCAAAGCCTTTTTATCAGAGACATGGTAGAAAGTGGACCTCCAGTCTAGGGTCTGAAGATCCGTAACCACTCTGACAGTGATGGTATTGTGTACCACATCCTCACAATACTGTTGCCTTCTCATGGGGCCAGGCCACATGAAGGTAAAATCAAAAGACAAAGGAACCCTCAGATAAAATCCATTTGTGTCTGTCACTCTCTTGGAAAGTGGCGGAGTGCAGGGTGGACAGTGACGCAAAGTCGCTTCAGACAGGCAAACGGAAGAAACCGAATTCCTGCCCAGAGACACGTCTTGAACTATGGCCATCCGAATGTTACTAGATGTATTCCAAGGCATACACGACTTGTAGATTTTTATCAAAACAGCAGTGTCTTAGTAGTATCAAAATGTATTATAATGAGCATCTTGCCTTGTACAAAAAGAAAAACAAAGTATTTAATTCTGAAAATAAAGGTTAAACCACTGTTAGATGTTAGCATTCATATCGTCAGGCATAATTACCATAACATAAGTTATTTCCAAGAGCAAAAAACCATTTGTAGAGCACTTGTGTGACATGTCAGCTCTGAAGAATCAAGTCAGAAATGGACACAAACTGTTCATAGCAGGGCACACACGTGTCCCAGGATTTGTCTCTAAAGGTTTCCTTCTGCGCAAGGAGACACAATGTTGTATACATTAAGCAAATTTACTAGGGTAGTTTTCTCATTGGTCCAATGCCACCAAATAAGTCATCCATCTACTTTTTGGTACACTTGCAGATTTCACCTCACATTTTTTGCACGTTTGTGATGACACTTGTAACATATGAAGCCAGACCGATATGGGTGACACGCCTGTGGGTAATACATGCCATTTTATTACGGGGCCAGGTTTAATAATTGTGTTGTTCTAAGAATAGATAAAATGGAGGTAATGTGTACACGTGCACTTGTGGTTTGTCTTTCAGTACCCCAAAACCATAACGCTGGACTCCTTTGGAATTATTTTAGTTCAGTTACTGAGCCTGAGCATGGGACTCGCTTATGATGACGTTAACCAATGCCACTGCCCAGGAGCTGTCTGCCTAATGACCCCGGAAGCAGTGTAAGAGGCTTAGCTTTCATACCAAGTCAATAGTCTCTGGTAAGGTAATTTGGTATATTACATTTAAGGAAATTTCAGCTCTTCAGATAAATATCAGCTGGGACCAATGATCCCAGACCAAAGTGTGTGTTCCAGGGCCGTGTGCCATGCCGTGGGGTCCCACTATTTCTCATAATCTGAATGCACAGTCACACTTGCTTTCTCATGGACGAGCTGCCTACACTGACCACTGTTAACTTGTGTATTTTCTAATAGTCTGTGGCTTGAGCAAATGCAGGCTTGCGCTCGGCGCATGAGCACCTTGGCCTGCGGGAGTCTCTTTCACCCTGTCCTGGTCCAGCTGAGGTCTTGGCCCCTGCTGAGTGATAAATGCTAAGCCCAGTTTTGGCAGAGAGAACCAATCTTATTGTGCCTTGGGGCCTAGAGAATTTGCTTGCCCTTCTCAACATTCTTTTTAGAGTCCATTGTGAAAGTGTGTAGAAGTGGTTTAAGGGGATTTAAGGAAAGTATCTTGTGCGTGATAGGAGCCAGGCTGTTATCTTCTAGTCAGACAGTCCTTGGAGGTGTTCTCTGCTTCTCAAACATGTTAGGGAACTGAGGCCTCGCTGCCTTTAGCGCCAAATGTCTCACTCTCTCCATTGTTTCTCTCTTGCTCCACCAAAATACTTGTACCCAAGCTCTTATGTCAGGCTCTGATGGGTGGAGGAACCCGTATGAAAACAGGTAGCTCAGCAGTGGTGATGGACAACATCTCTTTATGACATGATGGTCCAGTTGGATTAATAAGTTATCCGATGGCAGGAAGGACGTATTTGGCAGGGCACTGCCACAGGCCAAGAGTGTGGGCCAGAAAGCCTTGGTCTTTGGTCCTTAGAATGGTGAGGATACAATGAAGCTGAGGATGTTGCTGGTGGGTGAGGTGCACGGGGAGTTTCTGCCAGGTGCTGGTCACCATCTTCAGTGCCGCGCTGTGGTTCCCCGCTGCTCCTCGTGTGCGCTTACAGAGCTGAGCGTGTAACCAGGAAACAGAAACAGTGAGCTACCGTGGCACTGAAGCGGGATATACTCGCCCTCATTTGGATATTTTCAGATCTACAGGGCTGTAAGATACAGCAAGCATATCCATCTATCTGATGACCAAAACCGTGTATCTGGGGCGGGCTAGAGAAGGCCCAGACAGCTCGGGGGAATGTCACGAACAGGGACCTCAGGTCCTCTACCTCTACTGCACCTGCATTTCTTAATCACTTTGCATCCTCATGAGGTTTGCCTAAAACTAGTGAAGGAGGAAAAAAAAAAAACCTCAGTCTTCTTTTAATATTTAGTTGTAGAATTAAAAAGCAAGCAAACAAACAAACACAAAAACCCCAAAAACAAGGTTACATGGCACAGTCGAATGAGACTGAGGCCTAAGCACTGCAGGGGGTGGTAAGTGGGGGGGGAGCAGTTTGCATTTGGCTTTCCTCCTTGTGCTGGTGTGAGGGAAGGCCCAGAGAGTGGGACGGATGTAGACTCCTGTGCTGTGACAAATGACTTGGTTATCAAGAACCTGCTGCTGTAGAATTGGACAGTTAGAGACAGTGAGAGGTGAGACAGAAGCATGTGAGTCTATGCAGGGAGGTACTAAGCATAGTTGGTACTATCAGTGAATGCTACTTCGTTAGTTTCAGCCAACCATGAATCAAAGCATGCCTGTAATTTCAGCACTTTGGGAAGCTGAGGCAGAAGATTGAAAGTTCAAGCCCAGCCTGGGCAACACAGTCACTTACTGAGAGCCTGTGTCAAAATTTTAAAATGTAAAAATGGATTGGGGATGTAGCTCACTGCAAAGGCCCCGAGTTCAACCTCCAGTACTGCAAAAACAAACAAACAAACAAAAAAGTGTCTGTACCAAACATGTATAGACTTTTTTCTTTCTTTTTTTAATTTTTTTAGATTTTTTTTTTCTTGTCGCAATTCCCTTAAAAATCTAGTGTAGCAACTATTTAAGTAGTATCTATATTGCACTAGGCATTATAAATCATCTAGGAATGTTTCCAAGAACTCCCCAGGATGTGCACATGTTATAGGAAACTATTATTTCATGCTATATGAGGGACTTGACCCAGACCCTCCCCATGGACACCCAGGGGTAGCTGCACGCAGATGCTTATGTCTCATTTTCAGTTCTCACCAGACAGTATGTACTTCAGAAGAGGCATTCAAAGAGCTGGTCCACATTTTGACAGCCATCAGAGTCAGTCAGCTTCTTCCCCAGGCCACCTTAAGA
>RJWM01031551.1:0-22183 GCA_004363535.1 Dasyprocta punctata | reverse complement strand
AAAAAAAAAAAAAAAAAGAGACGAGATAGAAGGAAATCCCCCATATTTGCTGTATTGCATACTGTCATCCTCTCAAAAGATGCTCAGACTCCTGGCCCAAGGTCTGCAAAATCAACCAAACAATACAAGCATTTAGTTGCTTTATGTACCTTAGTTACTATCAACTCAGCCTGTCCTCCGAACCAGTGGATTGCTTACAGGGTGTGTGTGTGGGGGGGAGTGGTTTGATTCTCAGCCCACGCACTGGTAGGGTCATGGGAGGTGCTGACTTTTCCATTCTAGGAAATTGGGCGGCTTGCTCAGCTTATCAGAAAGGCTGGCTAGTTGGCTTCTGATTGGGTCCTCCCAGTCAACCTGTCAGGAATTTCTGTAGTAGATTTTTGTTTGTATTTACGTTGTAGTTAACATAGGTTTTTATTTCTAATGTCTTTTTAGATTTTGTAAGCAAGTATACAGCTGATGTGAAAACACTGATGTCTATTCTAAGCACTCTTACATATTTTGTATTTTATTGATAGCGTATTTTCCTTGCTAACTGCCCATTATACAATATAGTAAGAAGCTTCTAACAAAAGAGGAAGATAAGAGGGGTGACAAGAATGACCTGCTACACATGAAAGGAAAGCTAAATTACGTGCTGACAGTGTAAGTGAGATGTGTGGAACATGCAGTTGTCATATGTGAAGACTGCTTTGAGTGTGACTGTTGATGCAAAGATTATTTTTGTTGTAGAGTTCTATTGGTAGTTTTGTTATAGTTCATATAGGAATTATTTTTGATGTTATCTTTTAGGTTTTATAAGCAAGTACACAGCTGATGTGAAAATGTTAGTGTTTATTCTCAATATGCAAATACATATTAAGAATTTAATACTTTACTTAATTGATATTTTATGTTCCTATTAACTACACGTTGTATAATATAAATAAGAGCCTCCTTACAAAACAGCTAGACCAGAAAGATGTCAAGTATATCCTACAAAAAGACCAGGAAAGCAAAACACATGTGCCATCAGTGTAAGTGATACATCAGTATGGAATGTGTTGTCATGTGTGAGAACTACCTTAGGTGTGATAATTGAAGGAAAGATTATTTTTGTTATAGAGTTCTATTACTATTTTCATTGTAGTTCACATAGGGATTTATTTCTGCTGTTATTTTTTAGACTTTGTACACCAAAAACCAGTCAATATTGAAAAATTTGATGCTTTTTTATAAACACACAATAAATATTTTTAAATATTTTTCCCTGTTAAGTACTCATTGTTTAATATAATAAACTCAAACCAGGCATGGTGGCACATGCCTGTAGTCCAACACATGGGAGGCTGAGGCCAGCCTAGGCTACACAGTGAGTTCAAGGCTAGCCTGAACCACATAGTGAGACACTGTCCCAAAAAAATATGTATATGTGTATATATATATATATATAACAACTCATAAAATTAGTAATTCATCCAAAAATTAGTAATCAATGGAAATATCATAAAGACAAACATGGTATTATACACCCAGCACAATGCTCTTTTAACAGAAAATTGGAGTCAGGCCCCGGTGGCTAAATAGATGGGTCACCATAGTGCCCAATTTGGAAAGCGCTTTAGGATTACCAGTACTTGTCCCTATCCTCACATTTTAAGGTGAGGCATGGACTGAATTGTGGTCCCCTAAAATCCATATATTGAGGCCCTAATCCTTGGGGTATTTGGAGATAGAGGAGATAAAGGTTAAGAAAGGTCATAAGGGTGAGAGCTCTGGTTCAAAATGGCAGGTGTCCTTATGATAAGAGGAGAAGACATCAGAAATGTGCACACACAGAGGAGAGACCTTGTGAGGACACAGTGAAAGTACAGCAATTGCAAGCCAAGGACAGAGACGGTAGGAGAGACCAAAACTGTGGAGTCTTTGATGTTGGATTTCCCACCTCCAGAACTGTGAGAAAATGAGTGTTCTGTTGTTTAAATTACCTATTGTGTGGTAATTTGCCATGGTAGCTCCTATACTCTAACACATATGGGCACCTGTTCTTCATTTTAAGCTCCCTAAAGAATTCTTCGGTGTGCCTGGGATGAGAATCAGGGCAAATGCACTCCTAGTTTGGTGGTGATCAAAAGAGACTACCCTAAGAGAAAAGGCAGCCTTAGATCCTGGACTGAAAAGGGTCTAGCAGCTTTTAGAACTTTTGAGAGAGTGCAGAAGTTCCTTTCAACTCCATCTGCTCCCTTGTTTTCTTTTATTTTCATTGTAGTTACTCAAACTCGGCACACAAGATAAATAAAATATTTCTTCTCATTTTTCCTTTGTTTTGCTCTATGACTCACAGTGCCAGAACACTTGTTTTGGAACTGAGAATTGAACCCATGTCTTTATTTGGAGCTCCAACCCTAGCACTTTTTAAAGAATTATTTACTTTTTAATTTCGAGATGGGGTCTTGCAAAGTTGCTAAAGTGCCCAGGCTAGGCTCAAACATGCAGTCCTTTGGCCTCACTCTCCCAGGTGTTAGAATTACAGACAGTGCCACCGTGCTCAGCTCAGAACATTGTTTTCTATTGCTCATTGTAAGGGCATTACTACTTTGCTTACTACTGAATAAATACATTTTTGTGAGTTGTTAGAACTTACCCAACATTCATAACAATATTCCAAGGGTAAAAAAATGTATATTAAGTTTCAAATGATCAATTTAAAATTGAAATTTGAGGACTGGTGGTGGAGCTCAGTGGCAGAGCACTGGTCAAACATACCAGTTCTTTTGATCTGCTTCAGAACCTTCTATGGTGAAGTTGTGGCCTGCACTGTTATTTTATTTCATTTCATTTCATTTTTTTTTGTCTTTTTTTTGAGACAGGGTCTTTCTATGTGGTTCAGGCTGGCTTTGAGCTTACTTTGTAGCTCAGAATGGTCTCAAACTTGCAGCGATCTTCCTGCCTCAGCCTCCCAAGTGCTGGGATTACAGGCGTGCGCCACCACGCCCGGCTTTGTAGTGTTATTTTAAAATATACTCACATGCATATTTACTGGAATGTATACTGGCATGTATATTGGCATGTCCCAGCCAAGAGGAAGCTATGGAGACATTTTAAATGTAAACCTGTATTCTAGATGGGAAAGTGAAAACTAAGGAAATCTGAAAGAGGTATGGATTTTAGTTAATGTCAGTATATTAATATTGGTTCATTAATTGTAACAAATGTACCATAGTAACATAAAGTGTTGCTGCAGTTTGAATGTGGTTTGTCCCCTTCCTGCAACTCATGTAGAAATGTAATCCCCAGAGCCAAGCATGGTGGTGCATGCCTGTAATCTCAGCATTTGGGAAGCTGAGGCAGGAGGCTTACTGTGAATTCAAGGCCAGGCTGAACAGCATTGTGAGTTAAAAAAAAAAAAAAGAAAAGAAAAAGAAACAGAAAAAAAATTCCCATTCAGAGATATTAGGAGGTATAAGCAGGTGGGTGCAATGGCATATACCTGTAATTTCAGCACTTGAGAGGCTGAGGCAGGAAGATTATGAGCTGGAGGACAGCCTGGGTTATTTCGTGAGATCCTATTTTAATGAAACAAAACAAAACAGAACACAAGAGGTGAGACTAGATAGGACTTTTAAGAAGTGACTAGGAGCCGGGCGTGGTGGCGCACGCCTTTAATCCCAGCACTCAGGAGGCTGAGGTAGGCGGAGCGTTGTGAGTTCGAGGCCGGCCTGGGCTACAACGCGAGCGCAAGGCTGACCTGAGCTACACAGTGCGACCCTGCCTCAAAAAACCAGGGCTGGGAGTTTGGCTCAGTTGCTTAAGCGCCTGTCTGGCAGGTGCGAGGTTGTGAGTTCAATCCCCAGTACCGCAAAATAAATAAATAAAAAAATAAAAAATAAAAGAAGTGACTAGGAAACTGGGTGTGGTGGCACACCTTTAATCCCAGCACTCGGAAGGTTGAGGTAGGAAGAGCATTGTGAGTTCAAGGCTGTTTTGGGCTACAACGCAAGGGCCTGAGCTACACAGTGTGACCCTGCCTCAAAAGCTAGGGCTGGGAGTTTGACTCAGTGGCTTAAGTGCCTGCCTGGCAAACATGAGGTTATGAGTTCAATCCCCGGTGCCACACATACAAAAAAAGTGACTAGGAACCTGCTATTTTGCATGGATTCAGACCTCTCATTCATAAGATTGGAAGAGAATGGAATGGTTTGAATTGAGTTGAATAAGATATCTCTCATTCATATGATTAGTGGATTTATCTTGAGAGTGCGTCTACTATAAAAGTTACTTTAAGCCGGGCATGGTGGCGCACGCCTTTAATCCCAGCACTCGGGAGGCTGAGGTAGGAGAAGCATTGTGAGTTCGAGGCCGGCTTGGGCTACAACGCGAGCGAGCGCAAGGCTGGCCTGAGCTACATAGTGCGACCCTGCCTCAAAAAAAAACTAGGACTGGGAGTTTGACTCAGTGGCTAAGTGCCTGCCGTGGCAGGTGCGAGGTTGTGAGTTTGATCCCCAGTGCCGCAAAAAAAAAAAAAAAAAAAAAAAAAAGTTACTTTGGCTCGGTCTTTCCTGTATTCTGTCTCTTGTTATATGATTTTTTAAAATTAATTTTATTGGTATACTTTTGATATGCATAATGATCATATTCATTGTAGGGAATTTGTGCCAGTACATAATATATCTTTATTCTTCTTTTTTCCCCATTCCCTCCCCTCCCTTCAACCCTTATTTCCCTCATTTACAAAACCTTTGTTTCCATTTTTTCTTTCTATTCTCCCTCTCTCTCTCTTTTTAACCTTTTCCCTTCCTGTGATATGATTTTCTGCACTCCTCTGAATGCTGCCAGCCAGAAGACTGTCACTGTAGGCAGCCCATTGACCTTGGGCTGGAACTGTGAGCCAAAATAAATCTCTTTTTTTAAAAACAGATGTAAGTTACTCAGTCTGTGGTATAATGTTATTAGTGATACGGAATGGACTAAGATACTAAGGAAAACTTGGGTGTGTGGTATATGGGACTCTCTGTTATTACCTGTGCAAATTTTCTGAAAATCTAAAACTGTTTTAAAATTAAAAGTTTATTTAAAATAAAGAGTGACAAAGATAGCAAAAATGTACTGTTATAAATTTAAATGCTTTATTATTCTATAACATCACCCTTGTGTTAACAAAGTGATAGTGTTAATGTTAGCATTGAGAAATGCATGTGAATGATTCAGTGGTACACTGTATGCTTAGCATGCAGAAGGCCTTGGCTTCAACTTCCAGTGCCCCCGCCCCCCAGGCACATAAAGTTTTTTTGTTTTTTTTGTTTTTTTTTTTTGCGGCACCAGGGATTGAACTCACAACCTCGCGCCTGCCAGGGCAGGCGCTTAAGGCACTGAGCCAAACTCCCAGTCCTGGTTTTTTTGAGGCAGGGTCGCACTATGTAGCTCAGGCCGGCATTGCGCTCGCGTTGTAGCTCAAGCCGGCCTCGAACTCACAACGCTCCGCCTACCTCAGCCTCCCGAGTGCTGGGATTAAAGGCATGCGCCACCACGCCCGGCTATAAAGTTTTTTTTTAAGTGAAAGATATAATATATCCATGAACACATTTCAACAACTGCTGTGATACCTGGTATGTAAGTTTAAGAGAGAGCACTCTAGCTGGGCGTGGTGGCACACACCTGAAATCTCTGCACTCTTGAGTCAGGAGGATCGCTGTGAGTTCAAGGCCAGCCTGGACTACATAGCAAAACTCCCTTGATGTTCATGGCTCTGGGTTTTGGGTGCCAGTGGCTCTTGGCCCTTAGAGTTACGGCTCTGAGCTTTGAGTACCAGCATGTCCTAGCTCTTATTGTTATAGCCCTAAGCTCGTAGCCCCCTTTGGCAGCTTTCTGAAGTTCTTTGAGCACACCCTCTCTGGAGGACTTCCACAGGTCCTTTCTGATCTCTGCAGGTCCCTGCAGGTCTTTACAAGTCTCCTCAGGACCCTGCAAGTCTCCACAGCTCTTGCATCTTCACTGCTCTATCATTCTCGGAGCATTCTAGCAGTTCTCTCACTGCCAGTCACATTCAGACCTCATAGCTCATAGTGTTACCAGCTCCTTCTTAGCAACCTCCTCAGTGCATTCTTCCCAAGATAAAAATCAGTAGTAAGATCAACCGAGCAAAGCTTTGCTGGGACCTGTGCTTCAGTGCAGGGGGTAGTACACAACACAGAGTCCACCTGGAATGAGTGGGGAGTCGGAGGAAATGCGGCTTACACAGAGAAAGATCGGCCAATGCATCTGTTCCATTTAGTGGACCTGTTTTGGAATTTTCAAAGAGCAGGCAGGGTCATTTGGAGAGTTTTCAACAAGAAGTCAGCTGGCGTGGCTGCAGGGTAGAGTCACCTAGGAAAGGTTCGTGTTTGAAGCCTACCGTAGTCAAGGCAAATGTCTCCCAGGGTGGTTGTGGGGCACCTAGGACAGCCTGCACTGTCAGCGACAGCTCAGTCAGGACTGTGGGAGAAGCAGCTGCCTGATTGACTGCTCCTGATGTATCTGTGAAAATGGAGCAGTTGAAGTCATGACTATCTCCACGTTAAGGAGTTTCCAGTGTTGATCATGGCACATTAGAGTTTGGGGGCCTGTGGGGGGTTGCCATATGAGTCCCCAGCCTGTTCCTGATCTCTACCTTATAAAGTGCGGTCCTCCAGTTGCTTCTCGGAGAGGCAGCGGCAGCACCTGAGGGGTCCAAGCAGGGGAAGCATTGTAGCTGCCTGCTGAGCCACGGCTCCTGTCAGGGTTCCAAAACCAGTGGCAGCCTAGAGGACAGTTGCAGAGGCAACCACAGGGGTGGCAGAAAGATCCTGGAATGGGTCACCCCAGGTTACCTTTAGGGTATGAGAGGGAGGAACATGAGGGCTATCAGTGAAATCACATTCTGTCTGGCTCTGAGGGAACAGGGAAGGTTTTGGCCTCATTTTTCTACCCCGGTGGCATCGCTGTATTTGACTGTTATTCATATTGGGGAAAAATCATCTTAAACTGTGTAATATCCTCAAAAATATGGTTTTGGTTTTTTTTCCGCTAGTACTAGGAATTGAAGCTAGAGCTTTCACACTGGGCTATGTCCCCAGCCCTCTTTGATTTTTTGTTTCTGAAACAGGGTCTTGCTAAATTGCCCAGGCTGGGCTTGACCTTGCTATTTTTTTGCCTCAGCCTCCCAGAATGCGGGGACAACAAGTATGTGCCACTATGCCTACTTGTATTTAATTTGTTACATAAAACTGACAACTCTGTACTTGGTGGTTTTCACATCATGGGCTGATGTGGCACATCCCATTATTCCCATTTTTGGGTAAGAAGTTCACCAACTTTATTAGAGCCCCAGAAATAGCAGAATGATAGAGGAAAGAACAGAATCCAGCTTTTATTTATTTTTTGTGGCACCAGGGATTGAACTCACAACCTCGTGCCTGTCAGACAGGCACTTAAGTCACTGAGCCAAACTCCCAGGCCTGGTTTTTTGAGGCAGGGTTGCACTGTGTAGCTCAGGCCGGCCTTGTGCTCGCGTTGTAGCCCAAGCTGGCCTCGAACTCACAACGCTCCTCCTACCTCAGCCTCCCAAGTGCTGGGATTAAAGGTGTGTGCCACCACGCCCGGCAGAATCCAGCTTTTAAAATGCTTAATTCAATGCTGTTTCCACTACAGGCCCTGTTATAAACAGTAGGGTTGGTCCTCACTTTTAAAGGGTATGCCACCCCACATTTCCCCTTCTATCAGAACTTCATTTTTACTTGGGTGTCAACTCCAGGTCTTGTTTGGAGCACCTGAATTCCAGAGAAGCTGGTTTGGCCCCAGCTCCTGGTGGCTCCTCAATAGTCTAGTCAGAAGGTCTCAACCTTGAAATGTACTGGAGCCACCTGGCTTTGTCTTGAGAAAATCTCAAATGTTTGGTCTGGAAAGAAGTCTTATTTATTTCCCTCCTAAAACTTTGCCATCTTGTTCCTTAATGTTGTTATCAATAATGAGAAAAGGACCTACTCGTTCAACCTGCATCAAACTAGGTTGTGGAACTTTGATTGATTATCATTTCTGATGATCTTATTCAAAGAAGTCAGAACACTTTTCCCTTTGGAACAGTTGCCTGGCTTTGGGAAAAACTCTTTGGGTCTTCTTTTCAACAAGGTGAAAGTTCTAGATCTTAGCATTTGATAAAGAATTCATGTGTTAGGTTATTTTAGGGCAGATGGCCAGTCACAAGATGAGGTGTGAAATAAACACAGTATCTGATTGTTGTGTTCTGAGTAGTTACCAAAGGGGTAGAAAAGTTTTTTGTTCCCTGCAAGGGGCTGAAATGTCATTGTGAAATTCAATACTTATCTGGAAAAAACCACAAACAAACAAACAAACAAAACAAAACAAACCACTTAGCTAGCTATGGTGGTAGGTGCCTATAGTCCCGGCTACTGTAGAGGCTGAGGCAGAAGGATCATTTGAGCCCAGGAGTTTGAGTCCAGGGCTACATAACAAAATCCTGCTTCTAAAAATGTATTGATTTTTAAAAATTTAGTTGAGCCCTTCTGATAGCCTTAAGCTTCTCCAGCCATCCTGGGAGCTTAGGATGTCCCCACGATGTGGGGGACACCGGAACTTCATTTTCTGTTGCCCCTCTCATGGCACCAAACCATAAAATAATTATTGGCAGGCTGAGGTGTTCGGATATTGCTGCCTTTTATCCCACATGAAGGTATGGGCCTTAGAGAACTTGCCCAAGAAGGATCCACCATCCAAATACAGTAAAAATGGGCCACATTCCTGAGATCACTGGGTCAGGCTCAGAGTTGATCTCTCTGGCTTCTGTGGTATAATTATTAACTGTGAAGCACCAAGTTGTTGCTCTTTTGCTCTACTCCTTTGGCTCATCATACCTGGATGAGTGTGTGTGTGTGTGTGTGTGTGTGTGTGTGTGTGCTGACACTAAGGACTCAACTGAGCCTTGATTTATCTTTAGCCAGGTGCTAGATTTAGCATTGTGGAGTTGCTATGGTGTATGAAGGTGAGATACAGGTGTTTCAGTGTGGCAAGTTTCCAGTGCTTTGTCTCCTGGACAATCCTGGGAGTCATGTAGTGGCTGGGGGCTTGAAGAGATACTTTGACAGCTGAGATCCCCAGGGAAAAGAACACACGTGAGGTTGACATCAGTTTAAAGGCAGGCAGCAGCAAGAGAGCAGCCTGTGTCTTTATTGTTTAATTCTTATGTAGGTGGTTATCACATATTTATAGTTCTCTATGTTGACTGACCGGCACATGTGTACTTCTCTGTAGATAAGTCGTCTTTGTATAACTGTTTCCCAGTCTGTGCCTGTGCTAGACAGCAGGGTCGTGTCCTCAAAGCTGGCCAGAGATGTCCTTATCTGACCCTTGAGCTTTGAAACCTGAAGAAGTCTCTCTGGAGTGGTGCCCCAGACATGTAACGCAGTCCTGGCCCTCAAGGAGGGCTGTTTGCCTTTGGGAGATGGTTGTCATATAAGGCAAGGCATATTTGTGTCACACCGAGACTCTGTGTGTGGTGGTGGAGGCTGGTCTGTGAGGTTGGCCTAGCGAAATAAGGAAGGTAGGAGATGAAGAGAGGTGATAATGACAAAGAAGTAGGTTTAAGGAGGTGAGAAGAAGAAAACAGCTAACAGGAAGTGAAAGGTCTCCAAGTCAGTGCCCTTACAACAGATCACCCCTTGTCTCAGATTATGTGTCAATGGGAAAAGGAATTTCAAAGGACCCAAAGGTTCTCAACATGAGTGCAAATGTTTGGTTACTTCTTCCAGAATCCTTACAGTGGTTTACACTTACAATGCTATTCAGTAAAGAGGATACTGAGTGCAGATATTAATAGTTCTGTAACTCTTGGAATGTGGCCCATAAATAGCTGAAAATATAATTATGAAGTGTATTAAGTCGGCCATTTGCGAACTGGGGTAGAGAGAACAAGGCCACACCAGCAACCAAGCCCAGCCTGGAAACCAGCACCATGCGCAGGCCACTGGCGAACTGGAACAGACAGACCCCAGCCTCTCCTCATGATTCAGTGCCATTCGCAGACCGGGGATAAAGAGAACAAGGCCACACCACTAAGCAAGCCCAGTCTGGGAACCAGTGCCATATGCAGGCCACTGGCGGACTGGAACAGACAGACCCCAACCCTTTCTAGCACTCAGGCTGACAAACAAGAAGTACCACCCACCTACCCATCCCACCATAAGTTTCTCCAGTTTATCAGGAGAAACACAGGCTGTGATGATAGCTATGGAGGTGAAATCCAGTTGGATGCCTGTGGTGCTTTGTTGTTTCACTAACATTGCAGGTCTAGGGCCAGTGGTCTGATCATAGGTTCAGAGGATAGTGGCATGCAGTGTGACATCTAAGGGTAGATCACCTTCTGTGGGATGCAGCCATTGTTGATTCCCTATGGTCTTGTTTTGGAAGTCCTATATTGTTTCCATTGTTTTGTTGGGTTGGGTTTTATTCTCTTTTGTTTTGTTTGATTATGTCAAATCTGATGGCAAGAGCAGCTATTTCAAAGATAACAAGATATATTATGGTAGCAATTCTGGATTTACTGTTGGCTTGCTTTGAAGTCCTTTATTGCATTCATTGTTTTGTTCTTATTGTTTCTGTTCTGTTTGATTTTTACTATGTCCAAAGTGATTTGCAGCTATTTTGAAGACATCAAAAGGCATTACGGTAACTATCATTGATTTTGTAATGTTTTGAAGTCCTGTATCTCTTACACTGGTTTGTTTTGATTGGTTTTATTTTGTTTTATCCTCTTCCAAAAAAAAAAAAAGAGTATTAAGTCTAAAACAGAGCTGTGAACAAATCTGAGAGATGATTTTCTTTTTGTATACGGAATCAAACTCACGACCTTGTGCTTGCCAGGCAAGTGCTATGCCACTGAGCTATATCCCTGGCCCAAGAAGATGTGGTTTTATGCTATATGGAAGGAGGGCAGTCAGTGCTTGTAGCTCTCTTTCCTATACCTTCCACAGATAAAAAGAGTCAAATGTGAACAAAATCAGAATGTCTTTTATTTCCCATGTATCAGTTCCTCTGTGACTTTGGGAGGGTGGTCTACCTGCAATTTTTTTTCAAGAGAAACAAAACTTACTCATAATTACTTATAAACTCAAGCCCGTGAGTAGATTTCAAAACATCAGCCCCTGCCTGTTCATATACACATCCCCATACACACTAGAAATGGAACTAGCATTGTGGGCCATATACCCTGGTGTCTTTCCCTCTTTGGATTTGTATTGCTCCAGATGGCTTTTTTTTTTAAGAGAAAAAAGATAAACATAACAATGAGACAGAGTTTCAAAACAGGTTAGTAGGACAGTTACAATAATTAATACATTGCATATTGTTGTCTTTATCATAGTTATTCAGAGTACAAGATATAGGCATGATATCTTGCCCAAACAATATTAGCATAAACTTTTTTTTTCAATGAACTATGAGAAACTAGCTGTACACCAGATAGCTTTTCTACTGGCTAGTGTAATAAAGCAGATGGTGCACAGGGCAGTACCCAGGGGGAAACAACACATCCTTTCCCTTTCTAACTTACATAAAGGGCTGAACAAGTGAAGCATTGTCAATGTCTAGGCTAGTGCTTTGCAAACTTTAGTTTCTATGAGAACCTTGAACAGGTAGCATGGGTTTGTAGGCCCAGCAACTCAGGAGTCTGAGAAAAAAGGCTCACTTGAGTTCAGGAGTTTGAGACCAGTGTGGGCAACATAGAAGGACACTCACCCCCACAAAGTAAAAAAGAAAGTAAAAACAAAACAAAACAAAACAAAACCAGGCCAGGCATGGTGGAAAATGCCTGTAATTCCAGCTATTCGAAACGTTGGGGCAGGAGGATCATAAAGCCAAGACTAGTGTGGGAAATTTACCAAGACCCTATCTCTAAAAAATGAAAAGGGTTGGAAGTGTTGCTTAGTGGCAGAGTGCTTGCCCAGCACGTGCAAGGAAGGCTCTGGATTCATTTCCTAGTACTGAAAGCAAACACTTCCCCACCCTGAAATTCCTACAGAATGCTGGCCTCTAACCCAGTTTCCAGTTCAGCAGATTTGTAAACATGGGACAAGAATTTGCATTTTTCTTTTGTGGTATTGGAACAGGTTCTTCACACTCAGTTACATCCTCAGCCCTTTTTGAGACAGGGTATCACTAAATCACTAAATTGCCTAGGCTGGGCTCAAATTTGCAATCCTCTCTCAGCCTTCTGGAGCGTACCACCCTGCCTAAGTGAGAATGTACATTTCTGACAATACCCAGTAGTGGTGGCACATACCTGTAATTCCAGCACTCAGGAGCCAGGAGGATCATAGTAAATTTGAGGCCCATAGTGAGTTCAAGGCTAGCCTGAACTATGTAGCAAGGCCCTAAACTGAACTGAACCAAACCAAATCAAACCAAATACATTTCTAACAAGGTCCTCAGCAACACTAATTACCTTGGTTCAGGGACCACACCTCCAGAACTACTGACCTCTGCTATTAATTTTCAAACTTGGCTGTATGTTAGAAATTGTCTGAACAGTTAAAAAGAAATGAAGTTCTCAGTACCACAAACAAAACAAAATGAAAAGTCAACTACTATGCCCAGAGTTAATCTCTGATCAATCTCAACAGAATCTATGTGGGTATCACCAGACCTGAGTATTTTTAAAGCTTCCCAGGTGATTAGAGAAGAATAGAGGGTTAACTTTTTAAGAGTTAAATTTCTGTAACTAGCTACTCTCCTGAGCAGATTTGTCTTCCTGTCTCCCACCAATGCCAGGTACATATTTCCCTTATCTTACCACCTGTACCCTGAATTCAAATGTTATCTCAAGCACTTGCTTCCCAAAACTCTGAGCTTACCCACCACCCTGAACTTGTATGCCTCCTGTAACTCTGAGCTTGCCCAGAGTTTGAATTTGTCTTAGTATGCAACATATATGATGTTGTTTTCTCTTAGGTAATAATGTTTTCTCCTAGTAATAATGACATAAAATGTAGCCAATCAATAACCGCCAAATACTCAGCTTCTGTACTTCTTGCTTACAAACTCCATATAAGCCCTAAACTACCAGAGATCAGGGTCTGATATTTTTTGAGGTCAGACCCATTGACGTAAATAAACCTGCTTCCAAATCCTGGATGATGTTTCGATGTTTCTGTTCGCCATTGCATCTCCAGTGTACACCAGCCATGATTGAGAAGTGCTGATTTAGGCTTTTGAAGTAGATGCCCATTAATGCAGGTGTACTAGGTAAGTCAGACCCAAATGTCTTTCACTCTTAGTTCTGAGGCAGAATACATGTGTAGTCTGCATATCTTTAGTTGGGATGAATATAGCTGACAATGACTGTGATAGAAATTGATTCCTCTTGGTTCATAGCCTAGAGAAAGGTTTGAGCAGAATGAAGGTCGAAACAACCACCATGGAAAATGGTAGACAAACTGGTAGGGAAAGAGGACAGGATTCCTCTTTCCAAAACCTTTTGAAAGCAGAGACCACAAAGTTGTATCAGAGTTCTTCTCCAAAATGTAGTTTTCCCAGTTGTTCACAGACTGGACAAGATAGATATTTCGATTGAATCAGGTTTAATAAACTTCCTAGGCAGTTGGAGATTGGAGGGCAAGGAAATTAAGGATACTGGTGTGACGGTAAAGTGAGGTAGCTTGGCATCTAATGATGACCAAGAGAAAGTTTTCCTTTCTACTCGGTTATATACTGGATCCATAACACATTTCTTTCTGAAAGTAGGTGTTCGCAGAATTATGGTGAGGCAAAAACAGAAGCTGACCCTCACCACGGGGGCAAACAGGAGACCCATGCTTGGGTAATCACACCATCTTTTTTCTTCTGGTTGGTCCTGGAGTGAGCATGATAACCGTTACAGGACCAATGATAGTCTTCCCGTGCATTTGATACTTGGGAGGGGTGTTATAGTTTGAGGCAGCATTAATCAGGATGGAAGACTTATTCAACCTAGTGATCTTTAAACTGCAACCTGAAAGCCGAGATGCTTGTTGTACAGTTATACAGAGCAAAGGAAGTAACAAGTATAAAGGTTCTGCGGCAAGTAGGGCGAAATTTGTTCAAGGGACCTATGAAGGCCAGCATAGAATACAATTCCATTGCCTGAACAGCTTTCTCCCCAACTCTTAAAACTAGGTAATTCACACACAGCTACAAATTTCTGTGCGAACGTAGTAACTGAAGCCCACTCTAACCTCTGAGCAGGTCTCCCCTTCGCTTCCAGACGACCAGCCTGTTCCTATGGTCTGGAGGCCCGTGTGTACCAGACTCACAGAACTCAGGAACGGGTGTAATGGGTAAGAGAGAAGCAGGATGCAGGCGTTCAGAAAGGTGAAATTATTCCCAACTTGCCAAGCCCACAGAAACGCTTCGGGAGCGACACCAGTGCGCAGAGCGGCCGCTCATGGGGCGGAAGTGCATTCCCCGAGCCGTTCTAGGAAACCCGGAGGACTGAGCTCGTCAGTGATCCTAGGGCAGAAGAGCGTATCGCTTGGTGTACAGAGGTATTCCAGGGAGCCGACTGTGAGGCGGTGGCAAAATGAGGCTTGGGTTAGGCAGAGAACGCGCGGGAAGCAAAGCCGGGAAAGACCGGGAGGCTTGGCCAGCCGACCACCTGTTCGGTCAGGGAGTGCGGCTCGCGCTGATTGGCTGGAGTGCCGCCCGGGTACCGGAAGTGGCCGAGGCTCGTCGCCCGTGACACCCAGACAACAGCTGGGGTTCTGTGAGAGCGGCTGAGCAGCGCCGGGCGCCCGAGCTGAGAGAGCGTGGGGCCGTAGCGGCCAGCGGTGAGATCTCATTGTGTCATGGCTGGGAGGAGAATGGCACTGGGCTCCCCATTCCCCAGCTTGCGAACGGAGCAGGAGCCCTAAGTCTAGGCCCGTTCCTGACGCGGGCTTGCTGAGTGACCTTGGACTGAATGACTGACTACTCCCGGGCCTCCGTTTCCCGACTTGCACACCGAGAGGGTAGAGTCTGGACACTGCTAGGAATTGTCTCTGTTCGGGTTCAGTGCCTGTCAGCCTCAGGAACGGGAGAAGCAGGATCCTGAGTGGGGACCCATGGGAGTTGTGCATTTCTCAAACAGCTCATCCTCAAGTAGACCGCTGGGATGAGATGGTGGGCAAAAATTAAGGCCCACGAGGCAGACAGTACCCTGTGCTGGCCAACAGAATATTGGTTTATAAGGGTTAGTTACGGAAAGGAAGCTGGGTACCAGAGGCAAGACAGAGGAGGAGGACAATACTGCCTCAAATTAAATATGCCGATTGGGAGAAGGGACTTACTTTACAAATAGGTGTGTGTCAGCCGCTGTCCTCGGCACTTTAGGTACAAAAATGAAAGAAATGTGCAGTTAGCCCTCACGAGTAGATATGATTCTTACACAGATTCACTTAACAGACATTTACCAGGTATCTGCAATGTTTTAAGTCCTGGGAAAACCAAGATGAATAGAAAGAAGGTCGTTCCTGCTCATGGTCTAGAGAAGAAAATAGACAGGAAAGTAAGAATACATTGGGGTAACTGCCACAAGATGAAGAGGTATTTGTCTTAGGAATTGGGAGTCAGGAGGAAAACAGAGGGGACTGACTGTACATGCTTCAGCCGAGTCTCGAAGATGTGTAAGTGCATAGGGTGAGCAGTAATACCAGGACGTGGGAATAATTTGTTTTCAAAGGCAAAGCGACTTTAAAAAATAGGAAGTGTTTGAACATCGAGGGGACATTGACCATGACTGCAGCTTCCAGCTGTTTTAGAAGTATTTGAGATAGGAGATGGGGAAGGGAAACAGGTCTGATTACAAGGGTATTATACAAGAATCATAAGAAATTTTTGTTCTGGAGACTTTAGGGAGAAATAAACAGTAAATGACATGAAAATTATAGTACAAAGAAAGAGCTGAGAAAATGGCTAATGAAATCCTGATTTGGAAAACCAAGAGAGAACCTCCTTCCTGTGGATGTTACTGAAGATTTTGGGAAGAGGTGATCCTTGTACTGGATATTTAGTATTTGGTGACTTTGCCTTTCAGAAGGGAGAGCATTTGTATGAGTTATTGTTTGTAAGTAATAAAATCTAACTCAGGCTAGCTTCAAATATGCAGGTGTATAAATTCTCAGCTGTACATAGTGGCACACACCTGTAATCTTATTACTTAGGAGGCTGAGGTAGAATTGCCTTGAATTAGAGGCCATCTTGGGCTGCATAGTTAAAGGCCATCTTGAACTACATAGTGAGACCCTGTCTTTTTTTTTGAAGCAATGTTTTGTTGTGTAGTCCAGGCTGACCTCAAACACGTAGTGTTCCTCCTGCCTCAGCCTCCGCACAGGTGTGTGCCAGCATGCCCAACCAAAACCCTGTTTTAAAAAAACGAAACAAAAAATTATCATAGATTGGAAGTCAAGAGGTATAGCAGTTTGAGAACTGACTTAATCTAGTGACCTTGGCTACCTTTCCCCTTAATTTTTTAAAGCTCCAGCTGCCTTTATCCCCAGGCTGATGATGGCAGCAACATATCCAGCCAACAGTATATAGAAGTCTCTTCTTGTGGTTCTCAAAATGACAGGAAGCTACTCCTAGAAGCTTCCAGCAAACTTCCTTAAAATATTGATCTGGATGTATTGTTGCACCTGTAATCCCAGAAACTCAGGAGACTGAGGCAGGAGGGTTGCAAGTTTGAGGCCAGCCTCTGCAACTTTGAGAGACCTTTTCTCAAAGTTTAAAAAACAAAAAGCTAGACCGTAGCAGCACAGTGGTAGAGTTCCTCTGGGTTGATCCATAGTACCTAAAATAATAATCATCCACTCAGATGAACTAGGAATTTCTGAAACCTTGCTGCACCAGTCCTTGCAAGGGGTATGGTACTGATTTGATTGGGTTAACCAAATTGAGGTTCACTCCTAGAGGTCCTCAGTGAGGTAGGTTCTCTCAAAGAGAATAAAACTACTGAGAACATCTTTGTGCCAGGATCCCACAAAATAATTTTGAAAGGATTTGGATCTCCTGTATACTTCATGTCTTTTTTTTTTTTTTTTTTTTTTTTTTTTTTTTTTTTTTTTTTTTTTTTTTTTTTTTTTGAGACAGGATCTCACTATGTAGTCCAGGCTGGCCTCAGACTTGCTATGTAGCTCTGCCTTGCTTCAAACTCACAGTGATCCCCTGGCCTCAGCCTCCTGAGTGCTAGGATTAGAGGCGTGCCCTACCATGCCCGGCTTCCATTTCTTATCATAAATTTTAATAATTGCAAAGGATATTTTTTTTTTTTTGGTACCAGGGATCGAACTCACAACCTCATGCCTGCCAGGCAGGCGCTTAGGCCACTGAGCTAAATCCCCAGCCCCAAAGGATATTATTTTTGTGGATTATAAATTTTGATGTTTCAAAATAAAACTTTGTCCCAATTTTCAATATATATAACCATGGTTCCATGTGTGTCCCATATTCTTTTTCCTCTCAGTAACCCATTAGTGTACCAGTCCTCCCTTGATCCTACTCCTTCATTTACCATTGTCTCAATTATCTCAAGTGTATCCTGGCTAACATGCCCAAATTCCTCACTCTTTGTCTTCCACATGTCTCTCCAGATTCCAGCCTCCCCCAAGGATGCCAAAAGCACTACTGGAGATGCTCAGGAGAGTATGCCAGGTGGTGCCTTCTTACACTGATGCTCTCTGTAGTCTCATCAGGAGGTTGCAAGGTTAACCAAAATAATGTTGGTAAATTGCTTAGCATAGTGCGCATCATCCTTTTGCACAGCAAACTGTCAGTGCGTCTTCACTTATCTCCTCTCCTTCTGAATCTGTCCCAACGTTGCACATTATATTGAAGTCAAAACATTCTGTCTCTTTTATTTTTCTTACTCTTCTTATATGTCCTAGGCTCAGATGCTTTGCTTGCCCGTCTCCTGCAGTAAGGGGGTATTATTAATGCTTTCTATCTGTGGGTACATGAGTTGTTGAATGGATACCAATTTCTAGATCCTTCACTTCAGTTGTGTCTGTGTGCTCCTTGCCGATGACTGATGTGCTTGAGTATGGGGTTGTAGCCTCTAGGTTTCTCTTTCTCACTTTTTCTTTTGTAATTGTTACTTTCTTTTCCTCAATAAAAGGAAGACATATCTATTCCCTCAAAAAGCTTTAGGAGTGGCACAGAAAGGTGCAGTTTGTTGAGGGAGTGAATGACTCTTGGACTTTTTGTAACAAGTTCCAATCCATGCTTCCAACAAAAATTTAAAAAGAACTACTCAGGTTGTTAGCTGATAGAGGGTTTAATAATATTTTACTAGAAATCACAGTTATTTTTGGCACTTAAATTCAAAGAATCAAGATTTTGCTATTATAAGAGATTGCTGTAAACTGATTAAGACAAATTGTGTCACATCAGGTCCAGTCAGTTATAGTATCAATCTGATAAGCATAATCAAAATGTGTTTTTTAAAAGCTTTTTTTTTTTTTTTAGCTGGGTGTAGTGGCATACACCTGTAATCCCAGCACTCAGAGGCTGAGGCAGGAGGATCGTTGCAAGTTCGAGACCAGCCTGGGCTGCAAAGTGAGCTCAAGGCCAGCCTGAACTGCACAGTGAGACCCTGTCTCAAAAAATAAATAAGTAAATAAATAAGTAAAGAAAGAAAGAAAGTTTTTTTTTTTTCTAGAAATGTGATTTTTTTTTAACTCAGATAAAGTATCTGGTTACTTATACCTGTCCTGTTTGCTGCCAGGAATTTAGGGGAGGGGAGAGGCAATCAAGTGGAAAGTAAAGAAAAAGAAGTTATAATAAAAGAACTGTAATTCTGCTGCTTATATAACCAGACTTTGGGTAGAGTTGGATGCACCAGATTCAGAGAACAGTAACTCTAGGCATTAAAATTAATAGTAGCTTCCAAGCCTGACTGTCTGTGAGAACCACTCAGGGGCAGTTATTAAAAGTACAGATTGCTTGGTGTCTCCTTAGAGATTTTGATTGAGAGATTTAAGGTATGACCTGGAAATCAAGGTTTGTTTGTTTGTTTGTTTGTTTTCTGGTACATCAAGGATTGAACCCAGGGTCTCACATTGAGCTACATTCCTAGCTCTTTTTCTTTTTCTTTTTATTGAGTATAATTGACAGATAAAATCATACAAAGTATACAACATTATGTTCTGAGATACATGAACACTGTGAAATAATTATGACAATCAAGTAATTAACATATCTGTCATCTCACATACTTACAGCAAGTTTTAATTTCCTTCACTCAGAAAAATTTTGTAATAGAATAAGTTTAAAAATACTCTTAAAAGGAAAAATGTGTGCTCAGCATCTTACTCCTAGAGACAGATTAAAATAATTAAGTGAACAATATTCTAGACAATTTCTTGATATCTCTGTATTTTTTTTTTTTTTGAGACAAGATCTTACTTTGTTGCCTAGGCTGGCACCACTGCACCCAGAAGTAAGAATTGTTAACAAATTTCCCAGTTTATTCTTAGCAGCTAATGTAGTTCCAGGCCAAGAATTGTTATTTAAGAAGTATTCATTTAACCAGATCTTCCTATTTTGATTTCAGGCCTACTAAACAATTTTTAGTTTTTGTTTGTTTGTGTTTTTGGGTGGCTTTCCTTGTAGATTTTCATCTAGGCAGTGTGATGCTTTTGAAGTATTATTCCTCAGTGTCAAGAGGCATCTGGTATATACATCAGTACTTTGTGAATGAGTTGTTCTATGACTAGTCTGGTTGGGTGCACTTAAGAAACAATTCAGGTCTGCAGAGTTGAAGATCCCATTCTAAACTATGGACACCAGTAGAGGTCTGCCTGTCAGCCCCCAAACAGAACCAAGAGTGGTCAGCCTCCGCTCCTCATGGGATACCTCTGTCTTCAGTAATAGCTCATTTTAGACTTAGGAAAGTAAAGAAGTAATAGACAGAAATACAGGAAATTGTGTTTAGGAATATGAATTTAGGTTAGGAGAGAAGTTTTCTCTGTGAAGATGAAGTCTAATGTATAGCTTTGCCTCTTGGAAAATCAGTCAAATGGAGGTTGACTTTGATTTGTATATGAGAGGATACATTCAAAGTCATATATATATATATATATATATATATATATATATATAATTTTTTTTTTGTACCAGAGATCAAACTTACAGCCTCATGCTTGCCAGGCAGAAGCTGTGCCACTGAACTATATCTGTAGCCCTCAAAGCAATATTTAACAAATGACACCAGTATTGTGTCACTGGCAGAATTCAAAGTACAAAACTGGTGTGTGCAAGGTCAGACTCTGTTCTAAAAGACTTTCTAAAAAAATTTTTTTGGATGGGTACTGGAAATTGAACCTAGGCCCTTGCATATGCTGCTAGGCAAGTTCTAGAGCACAGAACAGTTTTTATTTTGAGACGGGATCTTACTAAGTTACCCAGGCTGACCTTGACCTCTCGATCCTTTTGCCTCAGCCTCCTGAGTAGCTCAGATTACAGGCATGTAGGAGATATGAGGATGAAAAGGAAAGGCCAGAGAGGGATTGGAAATACGTAGAAACTGAAGTCCCAGCCTGTAGAATTTGTTCTTGCCTGGGTATCTGAGAGAAATTTATTTAAACTAATACTCCCCAAATCACATGGTACCAGGGAAGAAGATAGCTAAATTGTGTATAGCGGACCATTAGAATTGTATAGATACTTTTTTTTTTTTTTTTTTTTTGGCACTGGGGATTGAACTCACAACCTCATTCCTGCCAGGCAGGTGCCTTAAGCCACTGAACCAAACTCCTGGCCCTAGTTTTTTGAGATAGGGTTGCACTATGTAGTTCAGGCTGGCCTTGCCCTCACGTTGTAGCCCACGCCGGCCTCGAACTCACAATGCTCCTCCTGCCTCAGCCTCCCGGTGCTGGGATTAAAGGCATATGCCACCATGCCTGGCTCAGATACAATTGTCTAGACAGGCCCTAGAGTAGAATGGTGATAATAACCAATATCCTATAGATGAGAGGAGGCTAGGAAGAAGGCAGTATAAAAGTCATCCAAAAAAACCACTACTTTTCCTTCTGTCGTCACTTGACCTCAGTCTTACTTTTGGGGTCTTCATTTCTTCAATAATCTCATTTTGCTCTTAACCTCTATCTCTATTGGCACCATTCCTCTGTCTTGCCTTCTTGTGGCTGAGACACAGTACCTGACACCCACAATTTAAGGGATGAGTAGTTTATTTAGGCTCACAATTTGTAGAGATTTCAGGCCATAGTTGGCTGGCTTTAAGGTTGCGTGGCAAAGAATTGTTCATGATATGGCAGGCAGGAAGCAGAAGGAGATCAAGGGATGAGGGAGGGAGATAGACCCTTCCAGGATATACCCCAAGTAACCCATGCTTTCCCACCAGGCTTTACCTCCCAACATCACATTTAGTTGTAAGTTCATCAGTGGACTAATCCACAGATGAGTATCACAGCTCTATGACCTAATTACCTCCTAAAAGCTCCACCTGTGAGCACATGAGACTTTAGGGGAACATTTAGATATAAACCAAACACCTAATATATAAACATGTTCACATATCTCCCAGAAGAGAGAATCCCTGACTTTGTAACCCCATGTGTTACTGTCCATTTTGGTCTTTTCTGTGAATTTTAAAAAAAGAAACAGTGAATTCATTATTCAATCTCTACTACTTGGCTTTTAATTCATCTATAGCCTTCTAATTGTTGCAGTAAACATTTTCTAGTTTTATTATTCCATTTCTCTCAGCTGCATTTGATATTTTTAATCCTCTCTGCCATTGTGTTGGTGACTTCCGTGACACTGTATTTTGGCTCTTCTACTTTGCTAACTATTTTCTCTTCTTGGAACATTTCTCTTCTTCCACTTGCCCCATTATCAGGGTATGAACAGAAAATGATAATCCATTCAAATTTGGATACTTTAACAAAAGTATGGGCAGGGAATTGAGAAACTGGGAGCTGGCAGCAATTGAGTGGTCACCCACCCTGGCCAAAGAGACAAGAGGTAGCAGAGGTTACCAGAATACAGAATACAGCGCAATAATTGGGTAGGGTAGACTACATAAGAAGAGTAATGACTTTCAGCTGAGGGTTACCAGTAGCCCAAGGCAACCTCACTGAAAGGCACCAGGAAAATAAATACCCTGATTGCTGTCCCCTTCCTACTTCCAGTCTTCTTATGGGGCTCCCCA
>RJWM01031550.1:0-22299 GCA_004363535.1 Dasyprocta punctata | reverse complement strand
ATTCAGGCCCTCATGCAATATCTTACACGATTAAAATTAGAATCTTAGGAGTGTTTCAAAATGTTAACTTGCTCCCAAAATACAGTTGTGAAAATGTTGAAATTATTTTGAAGCACCTGACATAGTCCAAAGACCAGTTTTTAGACAACAGTTGTGAGAATTTTCAGTACTGTCACAAGAAATTTCTACTTACTCAGAAAAAGAATTTCAACAGAACCAATTACAGTGGTGTTTTTTAGACTGGCTTGTTTCTGTTGTTTTTGTTGTGCCTGGCTGGCTTTTTGTTGTTTCCATATTGTCATAGAAACACAGTATCTGCTCTAGCTAGAAGTTGTGCTTACCCAATTTTGATGACTTATGTAGTAATACAAGTTTAAAACTTCCAGTAGTACAACACTAGCTGTTTGTTAAGGGATAGAAGCATAGTTATTTCAAGGTCATCTTTACAGAAAAAATTTTGTATCAGAAGATCAAACTTTTTAACATGTTGCTGAAAAAATTAGCAGATGCCGTGCCATCTTTCATAAAGTTGCACCAGGCAACAGAGTAAACATTGACTTCACAGTCTAGGTAGGCCTCATTTTGGGCAAGGAGGTGTGGCTAATGTTTGAGTTGGTAGAATCATGTAAGCATAACCTCCATGGACAACTGGCCTTCTGTACCCTTGGGGTCTGCATCTGTGGGTCAACCAAACTCAAATAAAAAATATTCAGAAAACTTTACATCTGTGCTAAACCTGTACAGATGTTCTACTTGTTACTATTCCGTAAGTAATGTAGTGCATCAGCTGTTTACATAGCATTTACAATGTATTAGGTATAGTCAATCTAGAGATGATTTATGGTATATGGAGGATGTGTATAGATTATATGCAAATACCATGCCATGTTATACATGGGAGTTGAGCACCCACAGATTTTAACTTCCACAGGTGTCCTAGGATCAATCCCCCATGGATAGCCAGAGACAGCTGTATAAAATAGTAATCTAACTTAGAATTGCAGACATGAAATTAAAGTCAATACCCATGTATTAAAATTTCAGTCCACTTTAGAGAGGAAAGAGAACTCACTTACTTTTTATCCTTAAGTGTCTTTTATGACTTTTTAAAAGAAGGATGTAGTGACAGAGAACCTGAGAGCCAATCAGGCTGACGTGCATACCTGTGGTGTATTCTATAGCTTTGCTCTTTCGGTTGCTGACCTAAGGCATGAGCATTGGTGTCTCTTTGCCTCAATTTCCATGTTTAAGAGTGAGATAAGCACTATCTGTTCTGCTTCACAGAACCATTGCCAAAATTTTTTAAATTTAAAAAAGCAAATGATACCTATATACTAGGCATAGAAGGAGTTAACGTGGATATTATTTTACTTTGCTTATGTAGCAAATGCCCTTTTCAAGTTTAGTTTATTCCTTTAATTGCTTTTCCTGCTTCTGATTTCTACTCTTGGTTGCAACTTATTTTTCCTGCTCAGTTTCATTTCATTTCAGCTTCTTCGTTTATCTTATAATTTTTGATTGTTTGCATTTTATAACAGCTTTTTATTCTTTTTCTGCAAGAAGGTGACATAAACATCAATAATGGCACAATAAACTCAGCCCCAGTTATTTCAGGTAAAATGTGCGTTCTGCACATACAAATGTGTGACCGTGGTACTGTCTTAGAAGGTGAGTATTTTTTTCAGTCATGGCTGCAGCTTGTTCTGATGTAGCCAACAATTTGTCTGCTTTTTACCTACTCTTGGAATTGTAATCCCTGGATTAAAATCTTATCTTAAACTCTAGCTAGTTGTATGAACTTACATAAATTCATGTTTAAAAATAAATCTTTAAAATTGGGCATGGTGGGTCTATTATCCCATCTACTTGGGATTTTCCTCAAGTGCCCCAGGTGACTTTTTCAAAAAAGGATATATGGACAACAAACATAATAACCAACCAGAAGCAGAAGTTCCCTGTTTATTCTTAGCACTTTTCAGGAGCAGGGTCTCCTCAAATGATCCCTCCCCTACCATCCATCAGAACTGAATGCAGCCTGCTCCTTAGAGCCATGGGCCCCAGCAGAATTGGAAGAAGAATGGAGAAACAGGCAAGATGGACAGTGGAGAAGTAAGCTGTGCAGGGTTCATGGGGGTCATGGAATGCAGCAGGGGTGATTTAGAAACAATTGCTGATCACAGACAGATGAACTGCTACTTTAAAATGCAACCAGTTTAGTCTATTACTGTGAACAATGCTGGTAACCATCAACAGAAGAAATATGAGATAAATTATGGGGTACTCGGTTATGAACTATGCAGCAATTCAGGATCTATCATGTTTCCAAAAGATAGGCTGGAAATTTCTTATGATAAGCTAAAAAAAAAAGCAAAATACAGTATTCATAACCACAACACTATAGAGGATATGTGAACCCAAAATTGATGATTAAACGATTAACAATAAATGATATGCTTTAAAAAACAGCTTTAAAAGATATAAACCAATAATGTATAATTTTGGAGCACTGGGTTTATTTTCTTCTGCAAATTTTCACATCATAATGTGTTACTTTGATCATGTTGACAAATGAAATTTAAGATACGCATCATGAACTTTTGATGGAACTTGATCTGGATTTCTTTTTATCCATGTTCTGTTGCAATGTTTCACAGTGTTGGTGAAAAAAGCAAAGGTCAGATTCATTCCTGGAGAGGAGCCCAAGTGACATGTGTTTGATATGCCTCCTGTCTCAAGCAAGTCTGATATTTTTGTACCTATTCTGAAAAAAAGGCAACAAATAAAGTGAGGAAAAGACATGTCCTAAGGTCCTACAGGGAATGAGTAACTGAAGGGGACGGTAGAGCTCAAATTTTCTTTTCTTTATTTTTGCAGTACTGGTGAATGAACCCAGGGCCTTGTGCATGTTAGGCAAGTTCTCTCCCTGAGAGCTATATTTCCATTCCCTCTGGTTTTCTTAATAGGAAAATAACATTATGCGATGTCAGCACTCCCCACAATTTACTCAGCAAAAACTTGCGTTCTCCCTGAGTTAATGCAATGTTTTAAAGAAGAACAATAGAAGTCTCAACACTTCACCAAAACCTGCAGTTCATTGTCAGTATTATAGAGAACACTAGAACCAACACTTTTGGGTTCTTGGAAGCCTCCTATGATTTCATTTCTCTTTGGTCCCTTCAGTTCCCTGGTCCATGAGCTCATGTTGGTGCAGTGGTGACTGTGGAGGACCACCTGGACAGCTCTCCTTGAAAGAAAAGCAATTATCTCCATTTTGGCTAACCCTGGCCCTGTTTCCATGTATTGATATGTACAGAGCTGGCTAGGACTTCTCCTTATCCTCTCAGCTTTAAGCAGTGGAAATCGGTCTAACCAAGGTGCTGATGTGTAGTCTTTGAAACAAAGCAATGAGTCAGTTTTGCCCCACTCCGTAACTCCCAAAAAGCATGTGTGAGCTGGGCTGGAGGAAGAGCCATGCTCCACACTGTTGGCTGGGACTGAGCCTCGAGAAAGAGGCTGTGACACCTCAGGGCATAAAAGACGACACATTGGAGCTGAAGCACCAACCCCAAAACATTAGATGCTACCTTGAATTATGTTATTCAGATTACTTTCTCTGCATATCCTTCTCTCTGCATTTTGCTTGTTGCAGAGGTGATTTCAGGCCTTCTACCTAACCCTGCCCACAGCACTCATGTATTTCCTGCCATTCTCACAGTCCCTCATTCTTGAGCTACTCCCCTCTTCATGAATTAATAAAACCCAGGTTTGGCCTGGGGTTGAGGACTTTGTTCCTGTTAGCCATCACCCTGGCTGGATTTAGGATGCCCTTGGTTCTCCACAAATATACTTTAGTGTCTTTATTCTTGCCATGGGTTGCACTGGAAGCAGTATATTGGAATTAACTTGCTAGAATTCCAATAACTTTTCCATGGGATTACAAATATAAACTTCGTGGACCATGATGAGGACTGGAAAGTGCTCACTATAGCCGACCTAGGACCCTGCCTGGTCTGACCCAGAGGTTTGGTTAGAACGCTGGCAATAGGGAGTCCAGGCTGGATCTGCCCAATTGCTCTCTCCTCTCATTCAGCGGTCTCATTAGTCTTACCAGATATTGCTGCCCAAAGTTACTTACTCAAAGACACCCCCGTCAGACATTCTCCCATTCTCTCTTCACTTCTCTTCTTTATTGTGCTCCAAACAGCTTCTTACCAGTAGCAACCTGTATATTTATTTGGTGGTAAGATATGTATTCACTAAGTACAGTACATGTTGCCCAAGGACAGAGGATGCTGTCTGTTTGGTTCTCTGATATAGCCCCAGCACCCAATGGGTATATATTAAAGGGAAGAAAGGAGTACAGTGTGATCCCCTCTCTCTGTAGCTTTCACCTCTGCCCACCTGGCAGCCCTGTCTTCTTAGAACTATTGTTGAGCCTTCCCAGGTGACCATACGTGTCCCCGCTGCATTTCTCTAAGATGGCTTCTCTGGAGTCACTGCGTTCTGGGTATCCAAGATTCCCAGCCTACAGGAACAGCAGCAGCCATGAGCAAATTCAGATGCCTAAATACCACACTAGCAGGCAGGTGTCAGCTGGGAGACTTGAGTTTTCCAAAAGAAGGCTACATTCCTTCCACAGCAGCTCTGGTGAAATCAAGTTTTAATCAAATGCTCAGACCATTCAGTCATTACAGTATATGAAAACTGAGACCTTCAGGGACACCCACCGCCTTACAGCTTGAGGGTGAAAAGAGAGGAACACAGGGTCCAGGCTATTCCCTGGAGAGGGTCATCTCCAGGGAGATGTCAGAGGGAGAGGGAACACAAACCTAGCAAGGCAGCTAAAGGACTGAAAGTGGGAGGTGTGACAGGCAGGACCAGGGATGCTGAAGAAAACAGTGAGGCTCCTACAACATGAGATCACCTAGTGACACCGACACTTTCACAAGAACCAGTGTGGACTGGGCACGTAACTTGTGGATGGTAGCAAGAACAGGAGCCCATGTCCAGGAACCAGGGGTTCCCCGCTGACATGAGGTTCCCACAATACGCTTTATTCTTAAAGTCATTTAGAAGGAGGGAAAGGAAACCCTGGATTTACCATAAACCTAAAATTGTTGTTTTAGATTTATTTTTATTTAATTCTACAGAGCACCTGTAGGAAGAACGAGATCTCCAAGAGAGGCTGAGTTACAGGAAAATTAGAAGTAGAGATACACTTTTGATTTGTGAAATACCAGCACAGTTATTTTTGTTTACATAATATCTCTTCCACTCTGCCTCTTTTTCTATGATCTAAAATCATAGGGGACTGTCAGAAAACCTTAAAAACTCTGTTATATTAATATCTATTAATAAAAAGCAATCTTTTGCTGTGCAATCTGTAAACTTTAATATGCCTAACTTTATCTTCCCAATGACTATCTAAATTAAGCAGAGCAGAGCATCTCTGTTATCTCACTGTTTGGAGGGAACCAAAAGCTAACAGGATCATCTCAAATCACAATACAGTGCGTCTCAGTCTTTTTTTTTTTTTTTTTTTTTTTTTTTTGCAGCACCGGGAATCAAACTCACAGCCTCATGCCTACCAGATAGGCGCTTAGGCCACTGAGCCAAACTCCCAGCCCTAGTTTTTTAAGGCAGGGTCGCACTATGTAGCTCAGGCCAGGCTTGCGCTCGTGTTGTAGCCCAAGCGGGCCTCAAACTCACAATGCTCCTCCTACCTCAGCCTCCCGAGTGCTGGGATTAAAAGCATGTACCACCAGGCCCAGCACTATCTCAGTCTTTAAACTTAATTTTTCTAGAATTTTGGAAAAGATGATCATGTTTGTGTTTGTGTAGGGAAAATGACCACAGTCATGTTTGTCACCTGATGCAGTTTGCAAACAAAGCAAAATTTTGCCACACAAGCAAAAACTTTCATGAATGGAGGCAACACTGGATAGGGAACAAGAGCCAGGCCTCCACACCCAAGTCCTCTCTCCTCTATTCTAAGCCTGACCCTCTTTTTGCCATCGTGACTAAGTGTGGACTTGGATATTTTTTGGTTTTCTATACACAACTGAGGCCCAGAAGCCATTTCTGTTGGATGTGGTGATATAACTCAACTGGCAGAGTGGACTTATAAAGTAAGATTAGAGTATTCAGAAAAGAAAAATGCTTTCTTAAAACTCCTTTTCACAACTCAGAACCTAAGAGTGCACAAAGCATTCTTGTCCTTTTTCCATGTTCCACCTACAGGAACATGGATTTAGATTTGTATTCCAGGAAATGTGTTCTGTATTCAGTGACCTGCATACGAGGCCCAGAGCAGAGAATTCCTTGAGGACATGGGATAGTTTGTTACTAGAAGTCATCGGTCAGAATAGAAACCACTTGTGAGGGAAGCAATAATTTGAATGTCAGATATTTGTACGTACTACACAGTAGTACACACATTTAAGTAGAAGGCATCATGCTAAGCACACTATAAATAAGTGACATTTTAAGTTAGACTATAAGAGAAGCTAAAGAAAAATCTTGCCCTCAAAGAGTTTGAATGCTAATGGAGGAAAATAGTAAACCTAAAAATGGCAGTGATGACAATCCAGGTAGAATATATTGAGTGTGATTAGAAGTATCAAGGGGTGCTGCAGGAAGTAGAGAACGGGACAAATGCGTCCTTGAGAAGTAAGGGGAAAACTTCAAGCAAAAGAAGAGGCAGGGGGTTAGTATTGAAAGATGAGTAGAATTTCAGCAGCTCCTCCACTGGTAACAGTCACATACTAAAGGAAATGGCTCTGTCAGTGGGATCTAGTTTCTGGTGGCCACCTTCCCCCAAGGGGATGGAGGATCCCACCTGCTAGCCAGGTACCAGTATGCCTGTAAGTTTTTTTTCCTCCCTGGTTTATACTTCCAGCTGTTTGATGGCATGCTTCTAATAGGCAGAATCACTCTTTTCCCTGTAGCAAATATACCCAAAATACCCAAGCAAGAGATTTGTGCCCTGGTTTGAGCACCTGCCAATCCAAGCTTGAGAAGAATGTCAGGTTGCCCAGGCACACCCCACTGAGGAAGCCGGAGAGCATATAAAGCTGAAACTTCCAGCTGGCCAGTAGCTGGAAGCCCTCCCACCATGGGCTACCACACCCTCCTCCTCTGGCTACTGTACTTCCAGATCATTTTTCTACCTGCAGCAGGTATGGTAACTAATGCCCCAGGGCTATTTTGTCAAATCTTGTTTCAAGCTGGCAAGTCCTGGAAAGGGGAACTAAACCCTGTTTGATGTAATCCAGTCACTGAAGAAATATTGCTGTGATGATAGCCCATGCATTGTTATGATCAGTTTTAGGGACGCTGTGTCAAATACTTTCTCCAAGATTTGTTTTCTGTGAACAAAACATTAGCCAGTTTATTGTTATTGCAAATTATGGCTCTGTTTGTAGGAGTCTGGAGAGAAATGGATAAAGAAGGAATGTGGGATACTCCAATAAGGTGTTTAAAATGTTCTTTGGTTTATGTATTAATATTTTGATACTTAGTACAATGGGTATTAAATTATAGTTATGGTTTCTTTGCTGTTATTAAATGAAGTTGAAAAACGTGCAGTAAAAATATATTTTATCTTGAAATACTGAACTTTATAGTACTATCTGAACTTAATTTATGAAACCTTCTAATCTGAAAATCTGAACCTTTCTATAATAACCAGATTAATCAATTTTATATCCTTGATTTTAATGTGTATTCCACATCTAATCCTCTTATGGAAATTATTAGTTAACTTGAAATCAAATTAAGTTAAAACATCTATCTAATTTCAATTATCTTTAATTCTTACTTTGTGGCTTTTGGGGGAAATATGAAGTCCTCTATTATGTAGATTTTTAACTTGTACTGACAAATGAAACTTTGGAAGTACTATTTACCAACAAATGTCCTGAATATAATTCTTACTAACTGCAAAGAAAATATATAACTCATCGGCCATAGAAGAAAGAGTGTGAAGTTGATATTGACTCTTTTTATATTGCCAGTAATTGTATGGATACATTTATGTCTAATATTCAAATGCATTTATCAAGACATATTAAGGTTTTAAGAAGGGTTTCAGTGATTTCTTGAATTCTTTGTTTTTGGGCCTTTTTTCTCATCTCTATGTCCTAAGAGGTTTACACCTGGGAATACAAAACTTAGGGCCAGAAAAGATTGGCTTATTTCAGTCCTAATTGGGTACTATCTGAACTTCAGCCTCAAATCTCTTCATATAAGAAGGGATTCCTTCTGAATCTCCATGCTGAATCCTTTCATGTAAGAAAGGTATGTATGATACATTGAATTAAGGGGATTTAGTGAAATCATTTTGGTAAAGTACTTGAAAGAGTGTTTCAGACATAGAAAAATATTCAGTCAATATCAGTTGCTATTTAAACTGAGAGAAAAAATATAGATTCTCCAATTCAGAATATAATATTTTATTATAATGTCTCCATTCCTCTAAGAAACCAAGATATTTTCTCTTTTTAATATTTCAGTAGTAACTTTCAAGCAATAGATTCAATTTAAAAATCCATCAGGAAAGGAAGTTTGTTTCTCTCAGTGTATTTGTACTACTCAGTTAAACACTCTGGGGATGTATGAAGTGTATGCAGTGTGTACCTGGAAAAAGTGATGGGACTTTCTAAGCATATTAACTCTTGGAAATTTCTGAGTTAATTAAAAATTCAAGTTCTTCGTATTTGTTCCATTGTGGTGAAGATGATGCTGAGTTTTATGATACTCAGAGTGGGTAAACTGTCGGCGTTGGAAATGTCGCTATAGGAACGGCTATAAAGGACACCTGACCCGGTTCAGAAGGAATCTCAGTGAGCTCTGCCTTCCACCCAGTCTGATGCTACTCTTAGGAAGTGGACATGGCCCATGACTTGATCTGTTTAGGATCAAGTTGTCAAAGAATTTAGAACAGATGTGAGGGTTGGCAATTGAGAGATCATTCCAAGTCTAGCATGAGTTTAGTGATTTGGGGAAGCTGGGAAAAAGATGCCCGCAAATCCAGCAATTCTCTTAAGACTACACTTCGGTTGCTGCATGATAATGTTTTGGGACAGTAGAGTGCGTCCCTTGGTCCCACTCTATGATGATAATGTATTGGGACATGATGATGTCCTAATAAAAGAAAAAAAAACCAGCCCTAATGAGGGCAGTTAGCACATGGAATACAGCACTCTCTTAATCCAGTTACAATACCGAGCCCTCTTCTTCCTTGTTTGATTTTGCTTTCCTTGGGATTTGCCAGCTTTCGGCTAAATGCCGTTGTTCTCAGTACTGTTCCCTGTAAACAGTTGGGATAAGTGAATGCAAAAATGATGAGCAAGAATACCACACCCATGACTTATTTCTGCTCATGAGACCCTTCCAAAATAAAAATAAGGGGTTTATGTTACTGTTTCCTGCATGCTGCTGTAAATCTAAGCATATTTATGTGACTCAGCATATCTTGTAGACATCATTTGTAAGTCTCAGGTTATCACTAGGGACATTTTCTCCCTGGCTCCTGGATGCCTCCAGTATCTTGGCCCCCTTTGCAAGCCTTTAGTCTATGCTCTCGCCACATCTCCTTTCCAAAATGTGTATGTCACCTCACAGTTAATGGTGAGGTTGCCCTTGAGCTTCCGGGAGACGGATTAGTGACATGATATGGCTCTATCAGGCCCCTTGTGTTGATTGCACAACAACCTCGGGACAGTGCGGCCTGCATGGCCTGCCAAGAACAACCCACGGGGGCACATTTCAGGTACTCAGAGATTACTTGAAACCGGAAGGGATTTAGGGAACTTGCAGACTATCAGAGCTCAATTGATATTAGGGCAATTTACAAAAAAAGCAAGGAAGGGCAAGGGGCAAATTGCCAACTGACCACTGGAGAAAGAAGGACTGTTTCTGAGAATGTGGTGCTCTCTACAGCAGCACTTATCTCATCAGCACGATCCAAGTGACATCATTAAATAGTCTCTACAAGCCCTGATCAAGCCCTGCCCCTTCCTACCCTCAACCCCACAGCCCCACTTGACACACTCTGCCTGTCTCAGCTTCCCCACACCACTGCCTGCCAGCCCTGCTGGTGAGATGAGATTCGTGGGTGTGCACAGCTGCCCTGCCACCTTGTATAGCTGGGGTCAAGTACTTAGCAGATGTCATCCTGCCCAGATCTGCTGACAGCGCTGAGGGCCACTGAGTACACACACACTCACACACATGGTCACACACTCACACCCATGCATTTATTCATGTAACTCTGCATGCTCTCATTATACACATTCATTCATACACACGCTCACCACACACAACCAACTTACTTCATCCACTTTTTCTCATCCCAAAAGACGCCCTGTTGAACTTATCCCCTGCCCTCAGTGCCATCCCCATTCTAAGCCATCCATTGGCTTCTAGCCTGCTCTTAAATTTTCTCTCATCCCTGACTCTTTATCACATATGTACAGATAACACTCCCCAAATGCTCCAAGAAAAAGACAAGATACACCTCTAGCTTCTGAGGCTGCTCTGGATTTCTGTGGAGGACGGGCTGGGGCAGCTTGGGAGAAAGAGGAGCCTCCCGCTGTGTGTACACTGTGTCGTCCTCAAGATTGGAAGATACTGAGATTCTGTATCAGAGACCCACTGTGGTAGCTCAGTGGTCAAGCACACACTTTGCATGCATGTGGCCCTGGTTTCCATCCCCAGCACAACAGTAAACAAGCAAACAGACAACTCAAAGAACAAAAACCAGGAGTCGGGTTTAATCCCTGCCGCATCCTCTCTGTAAGCTCCCTTCCCTCACAGCCAGCCTCAGGCCACATGTCATAGTGTCACATTCTCACTCCTCATTTTCTAACCTTGTGCACTCTGCTTCACCCCAATGCCTTTCTGAACATGCTCCTTTTGAAGGAGAATGTCCACTGGCCTTTGATTCACAATTCAGTGGCATTGGTCTGGGCAATTGTCCTGGTGCCCAGACCCAGCTCTTCCTTGGCCCTGTGTCATAGCCTTCTTCACCTCCTCCTGGGTCTCTGGCCAGCCATTGGCTGGCCCATCACCTTCCTTTTCATCCTCTCAAGGATCTAATCTGCTTTCAGATGAGAAATTTTTAAAATGAGATGATCCTTTAGCAAGCTGTGGTGGCACACATCTATAATCCCAGCACTCAAGAGGCCGAGACCAAAGGATTGACAAATTCAAGGTCAGTTTGGACTACACAGCAAGAGCTTGTCTTAGAAAATAAACCAAAAGAACCAAAAACCATAAGATCCTCCAGACCAAGGTCTCTCTACCTTTTATGACTCTCTGGCCTTCAGGGTCACCTTACTTGCCCTGTCACTGGACTTCGGATGCTTGAGCTGATGCCTCCCATCCTATATCTTCCTTTACTTCCTATTAGTAGGCCCGACCCATTACTACTACCTCCAAATTGTCTTTCACACCCTTCCTCAGTCACTATAGCCACCACCTGGCTCAGGCTCTTTGTTCTTTCTTTTCTTCTCCCACCTCTAGCCTCCCACCCTGGAATTCATCCTGCTCATTCAGTAGAGTTGATCATCCTAATGTTCTACTATCCAAAACCATGATTATATTATTCCTTTCTTCGGAAACTTCCAACAGCTTCCTACTATCTACAAAGTTAAGTCTAAGACCTGGCCTGCCATTTGAAGTCCTTCAAAATCTGTCCTAATCTACCACTTGGTTTTATCTCAATATTGTATTTATTTTTTCTAGGGATTATCCACCCATTCCACAGCCTTAGGAAATACATTTGAAGAAAAATGACTTTTGTTTAAGGGGATATTTTTGCTTGTCTTCTATTTGAGACAGGGTCTTGCTATGTTGCCCAGGCTAATCTTGAGCTACTGAGATATAGCAATCCTGCCTCAGTCTTGGAGTAGCTGAGCCACAGATGTGTGTCACCATGTCTGGCATTATGACTTTGAAATCTTACAGGGTGGTGCTCTTCTCCTTACACCTCACCATGCACACAGACCCTATGTGTGGCAATTGATTGAGTATTGTGCGGCACTCAGTCTAAAGCAGTGCGGAGAAAATGAGAATGAGAGAGATGAGGAGGCATTTAATGCAGAGGGCTTGGGACAGCTTTAGGGACTGGGGAGTGTAGAAGCTCTCAACAAGAATAAAGAAGTGTAGTTACTTTTATCAGCTTTGGCTGGAGGGGAGGAGTTTGGGAGGTGGGCAAAATGACACATCAATAGCTGATTTGAAGGAGCGTCTGCCTATGTAAAACAGGAGACAGAAAAATTTACTGGGGTCTGGAGGTGGAGGCTTGGGTGTTATGGAGTCTTGGGATTGGAGAGGGCTTGGCACATGCGCAAAAGGGGAGCGGGAGGTTTATCTCTGGAATGAGAAGGAGAACACAGAGGTTATTCTTGGAGAGCTAAGTTGTTTCCCTGGGTCTGGTACCAAGTCAGGCAGATGTCATGTTACAGATAGCTGAGTCTCAGCCTAGCAAAATCTATCAGCAATGAGCAAAAGGTAAATGAGGTCTCTTTTATGGAGTTGAACAATCACAGTTTTGCAATTGTCTTGATTGGCAACATCAATCTCTTTGTCTCTTGCTGGGGCAGCTCCTCCCCAGGCCTTTGGCCACCTGACTCATGGGCTGTTTCTGGAAGCCACTGATGTCTGTTTTAGGGGCACTCCTGACACCTAGGAGTTGGACTTTCCTGTGTGCAGCAAGTTTAACAAAGAGGTCTTTGTATTTCCCTTAAAATAATTTCCACTCTGATATCTTGAGCAGTTTGCCCACTTGAAGCTGAAATCACTTCAGAAGAAGGGCAAGCTTGGAGTGAATTTTACCATCCTATGGTACCTGCAGCTGTGATTCAGGGCGAGCAACAAAGCAGGTGCCCAGCTAAGTTACTGTGGCCTTCACAGGGTCCTCCATGCTCAGTAGCTCATCAAAGACTGCACAGAGTCCCCCTCTGAAATGTGGCTTCATATCCTCTTCTCTGTCTCCACTGCCTATCCCTTAATTTACCTCCTTGAGATGTCCTGCCCAGGTGGTTCCAGCAGCCTCATGACTGCCTTTTCTGTCTCTAGCCTACTCCCACTCAGTCTGTCCTCCAACTTCCATGGGCATTGCCCTTATAAACTGCAGCCCAACCCTTCATGGTTCTCTTTTTTCAGTGAGGACTCTGTACAGATGCATATGGCCTTCATGCTCTGGTCCGGCTGATCTCCCATCGTCACTGTGCTGTGAACTTCCTGTCTCCTACCTACGACCCAGTCTCACCTTCCTGCACATCATTTCTGGAACATGATTGCAGCTTCACACTCCAGTACTTCTACTAGGAACAGGTTCTGGCAGCAATCCACCCTTCCAGTTAGCCAGGCATTGTCTTTTCTTACATTTAAGTTTCAGCATGGAAGCCATCTGCCATGGGAAGCCTTTCTCCTTGTCTTCTTGGTACTCCTACGCATCCTTACTGCAGCATCTACTGCAGTACAGAGCAGTGTTAGCTACCAGCTCCAGGCTGAGACTACCTGACAAAAAGGAAGGGTACCTTACTAATCTTTGAATCCTCCATTTACACATGCTAGCAATAATAAATGTCCGGTAAATATACTTTGGATTGAACTGCATCTTTAGACTATAAAACAAGAGTCCCGAAAGAGGAATAAATGATGTGCTTGGACAGGGACAAAAGAAGCAGCCCAACAATTAGAGACAATTCATGAACAGCTATATACGTACACCTTGGATGTATGGGTTGTGTCGAGTTGCTCTTCATGTTCACTGGAGGTTAAAATGAACATTTAGAAAGAGCTCACAGGAACGCACATGTGAGTGAATGTGGCGGGCTCATCTGGACTCCAGGAGGAGTGTCTAAATCAGGGCCATTGCTGCTCTTCAACAGCTCATTCATCTGCTGCTCTCACTCTGGTGCAAGCCCTCCTCCGCATTCTTCTGAAATGCTAATCTCTCTTTCCTTTGCACGCACAAGTGATTTGTGCTCTTGCTTAAAGGCACACCTATTTAACATCTCATCCTGATGCTGTGCATCTGTGGGATTTAAATTTTTCAGATGCTCCAACCTAGTAGAATGGGATCTAGAATTCAGTGGCCCACATATCCTAGATGGTGATGATGGCTCCATCCATCCTCTCACTCAGGACAAAATCTTCCAGAAGTCTTTCTCTCTACGCTTTCCCTTGTGTCCCTCATCCTAGTCACTGGAACATCTTGTTGGCTGCACTGGAATCCAGCCATATTGTACATCTCACATTGCCCTACTCTAGATGGTTCCTTGTCTCAAAGCAAGTGTCAAAGTTCCTCTAAGATCCGGTGGAATTCTCATGAATTTGTTTTCCTTTTCTTGCTTTAGAGAAGCAAGAAAAGAATACAAGCCTTCTGTATTTTCCTGCAAATAAGGCTGGCAGGTACTTCAGGATCAAGTGAGCAGTCATAACTCTATCTAGACTTGATAGCAGCAAAGGTTGATGTCATTGATTATCTACCAAGCAAGGAATCAACTCATAATGGCTGATGGGCAGATAGACTCATGTTCCAAAATCCATCAGAGGGACTGGTTTGGAGAATTTTACTTACTTGTAAGGAATGACGAGATTAGATAAAATGTTGTACCTGGCCAGAAAGAATTTGGAATCAGTAAACAAACAAACAAACAAACAGGACTGTTGTGTTTATGTTGAACAGCAGCCAAATACATCTACTCTTACCAAAGTTTCCTTTAGAAGAGAAAACCAAAAATCTAACATTAATGAGCCAATCTAATTAAATAACATCCCCAAAGAAAAAACGAAAATAAAGTAACTCAAAAATCATGGTTAAATTTGTAAGTAAATTGTAATATACCTAAAGAAAATGTTTCAAAGCTGAACTTGTGTAACAAAATATACTGCCTGACAAAAGTTGGAATAACAGGTACAAACACATGCCTGATTAAAAGGGAGAACCATAAGACCTTATACTTCAAGGTGAGAGTTTAAGGGAAAGTGATTCCAGAACAAAGGTCCCCACACTTGGCTGCACAATAGGATCCTGTGGATTACTGAAAGTTAAGATCCCCAGGCCCCATTCTGCTGAGCCTATGAGTTGGTAGGTTTGGAATTGGACCCCAGAGGCTGCTTTTGTGGCTGACCATGTTTGGGATTCCTACTCAGCTCTAATGTGGCTGGTGCATCTCAGTCTGCTACAGGAGGGACAGTATGAGGTCTGGAGGAAAGCTGGGGAAGGAACACCCTACGAGAAGCCTCATCCAACACACACCTGTGGAACAGCAAGACCGTAAGTATCAACCATGTGATCCACTCACCTGTAGGGGAGAAGATGGGGGGTGAGTGGACTTTCAGGACAAAAGATAGGAAAGTCCCTGAGGACAGACTGTCCCCTCTCAGTGGAAAGAGTCACTCACTGTGTAAACCAAAATGGCCCAGTTTTATTTCTACTTAATAAGAGAGATGTCATTGGATCTTTGTCTATCTTAACTATTCTCATACATTAAACACTGACTTAAATGTCTCTATTTCAGGTGTTTTTAAATGTTGGTGCACTTGGCAATCACCCCAAGAGCTTGTTGATCATGTAAAATCCTGGGGCTTACTCCCAGACATGGCTACATTCCTGGAATTTGCATATTTAGCAAGCTTCCCCAGAGATGTGAATGACAGGAGTTTTGTGAGGGTTGCATTTGAAGGCACTGCCTAGGGGCCACCAGGAGGAAAAGAAATGGCAGGGACCCAAGTTGTCATGGCTCTTCCTCAGCAGTGAGCTTTGGCAGTTTGTAACCGTTCTTTCTCTCTCTGATTGTTGATTCACAAATCAGAGATAATAAATACTTCCAGCTCCAAAGTGCTCCCCCTGTGCCAGGTAACTTGCCTGTATTTGCCTCATAAATCCCCTTTCAAATAGGTGCACTTCACACTTGTAGATGAGGAAAGGACTTAAATGACCCACACAGCATGGCCAAGCTGAAAGCATACTTAGTGATGGTGGCCACACACTCAAGCCCTACTTCAGGCACCACATGCTGCTGTGTGTGCACTGTGCAAGCAAGCCGGGCCCCCTCTGCGGTTGTTGGGATGATGGCCAGCAAAGGCCCTAGAAAGGTGGAATGCGGTGCAAGCAGACAGGAGAGGATGAGGCAGAGTACACACACTTGTTGGACACTTGCAGTTCTCCAGCACCTGGATCAATACTGACAATGACCTCGTGAATACTATCCACGAATCCAGGAATAGTTAAATATCAAGGATCCCAAAGCAAGAAAGCTCCTATCTTCTTAGATGTAGATATTCTGGCCAGAGTGAGTAGGAGGATCTAGAATAAAATGCTTCTGAAAAGCACAAAGAGAATTTTCTGTCATGTCTCATCTCAGGATGAACTAAATTGGCCTATTGATAATTTCATTCCAAGCAGGTGAAGATGTCCCAGGGTCCCCTTCTGCCCTTCATTAATGGTGTGTGACATCCAGGAAGCTAAGTGACTGTCATTCCATTTCCTCTCTGGTGAAATGGAGACAATAATATGCTATAAGGTAGATATGAACCTTAACCAGATATTGGCTATCAAGGCCTTAATCCAGTGCCAGAGACACATATGGTACTCATGATGATGGGAATTTGGTGGGGAAGATGATTTAACTCACTGACCCTCAGGTGGGGTGGGGCTGCCTTTCTCCCAAAGACTGGCTTGCTGTTCAGCTCGTGGAAGGTTCTGGAAGGTGTTCTGGCCGAGTTGAGGTGTATTTTGAAGGCACCTGGGGCACAGTGTGTGACGACTTATGGGACAAGAAGGATGCACAGGTGGTGTGCCAGCAGCTGGGCTGCGGGATAGCTATCTCTGCCCCTGGAGAGGCCTACTTCGGCCAGGGCTCTGGCCCCATTCTTCTGGACAACGTGCAGTGTTTTGGGACTGAAGCCTCCTTGGAACTGTGTCCCCACGCCGGCTGGCTCATTCACAACTGTGGGCATGGGGAAGACACTGGTGTCATCTGCTCCGGTAAACTACTTTCCATATTTTCTGAGAGTTGATTTTTTGCTTTGTCCAATCATTACCTGAGTCTCCACCTTTCTCCCTAATGTTAGAAAATGCCTTTGCAATGGATCATTTGATGGGTACAAAAGCCCTGTCTGCTTGGAACCTCAGCCACCTTCCCAAGAATCACAAGGAACCTCTCTCCCGTGGTATATAGCAAGCAACTAGAGTGCTCACATTAGCCCAGGCCTTCTGGATCTCCTGAGAAGCCAACAGCAACCACATCAGAAAGAATGTTAGGTTTGAAACAGCAGTGTGTCATATTTATTTCACTTAAAATTATGGTCTCTAGGTATATTCACTTAACTAAAAATGTTTCAGGTTCATCCTTCTTTACGGCAAAGTAGTACTCCATTGTATTTAAAAGCACATTTTCTTTATCCATTCATCTGTTGATGGGCATTTAAGTTGTTTCCAAGATTTAAGTATTACAAATTGTGCTCCTATAGACATGGGTGTGTATATATCACTGCAGTATGATTTTGTTTAACTCTTTCTGGAAGATACCGAGGAGGGGAATACTTGGGTCAATGGAAAATTTAGTTTTGGTTTTTTGAGGAATCTCCATCTTGATTTCCATATAGATTATACCAATTTGCACTCCCCCCACCAACAATGAAGAAGAGTTCCTTTTCCCAACAGCCTCACTAGCATTCACTATTGGTTGATTTCTTGATGAAACTATTCATTCTGAAGTGAGATACAATCAGTGTTGTTTTAACCTGCATTTCTCAAATGACTAGTGATGGTGAAGATTTTTTCATATGTTTATTTGCTATTTGTACTTTTCCAGCTAAGAAGTGTGTATTCATTTCAGATGCCCAGTTTTGGTTGGGCCTTTAAATTTGAGAGGTGTGTGTTTTGTTTCATTTTGTTTTTTAGTTTCTCTTTATATTCTAGATATTAGTCCTTTGTCTGAGTAACAGCTGGTTTAAAAAATATTTCCCATTCTGTAAGTCATCTCTTCACTCTGTTCTTTTGCTGTGCAAAAAGCATTTTAATATGAGATCCCAATTGTTAATTCTTCGTAATATTTCCTATAGGTTTGAGGTTTTGTTCATAAAGCCTTTGTTTATATCTGTGTCTTCAAGAGTTTTATTTATTTTATCTTCCAGCAGATTAAGTGTTTCTGCTTTAATATTTAGATTTTTGTTTCACTTTGATTTTAGCTTTGTGCATGATGAGAGATATGGTTCTAGTTTTAATCTTTGGTACATGGAAAGCCAGTTTTCCTAGCACCATTTATTAAACAGGTTATCTTTCTTCCAGTGAAGTGTTTGGCCCCTTTGCCTAAGATAAGATGGGTAATTGTGTTTGAACTTGTTTCTTCTTCCTCTATACTGTTCCACTGATACTTGGCTCTGTTTTGTTTTGTTTTGTTTTGTGTTTTGTGAGTACCAAGCTATTTTTTTTTCTTTTAATCACAGTAGCTTTGTGGTATAATATCAGATCAGAGATTGTGGTCTTCTTGCCTCGTCCTTGTGGCCCAGGATTGCTTTTGCTATTGTAGATTTCTTCTGGCTCCAAATGAATTTTAGTGTTTTTTCATTCTGAAGTGAGATACAATCAGTGTTGTTTTAACCTGCATTTCTCAAATGACTAGTTAGATGAGATCTAGACAAGGAGCATTGATTACCTTCTGTTGAGGTTTACAATGTTCCAGGAACTGCTCTAAGGGCTTTAACTACATAGTCACTAGGGGTATAATTCTCTAATTTAAGGTCAGAAAAACTATTTTCATTTTTGAAATTTATTTTTAATAGTAATGTGGTTAAATAGATAGAAGAATCAAGCAATACTGCAAGGCCTGAATACTACAAAGAAAAAGAACACAGATATCCTGGTTCTCATCCTTATTCCCGTCTATAGAGGCAGCTTCTTTCATATCTTTTATCACCTTATTTGGATATTTACATCTGTGTTTCCAAACTATATGCATATATTGTTACTGATTTCTCAGTTTTAGATCTTGTCTGTTCAGTTCTTACTTTGATGAGAATCCATCCCTTATTTTTCTTTCTCCCACATACATATGCTGTATGTAATTTATCAGAAGTTAAGTTAATACAACAATGTTTACACTATTATGACCACGTATACATTTGTTACAGCACTCAGGTAGTATATTGTTTCCTTTCTTGTGCACTGTATTTTTTCTTTTACCTCTGCTTAGTATTTTCCGTGTTTTTTCATTTCCCATGCATAAACTAAACAAAACAAAACCTTTTCTATAAAAAGCTACATAGTACACATTTTAGGCCTCATAGGCCAGACAGTGTCCTAACATTCATCAAACTGCTGGGATAGCACAAAAGCAGCCAGAGACAATAGGAAGTATTTTGTGTTAAGGTTTTTATCACTAGAATGTCTTCAAAACAATCAGTTCAGCAAATATTTCTGAGACTCTTAAATCCACAAACTGCATTTCATTGGGGAATTTACCGTATCTTACAGTATGTATTTTAGACCTGTCATATTGCAAGATTTGTTGAAAACCAATATGAAGGTCAAGAAAAATTACCCAGTTTCATTGAATAATAAGTATTTCAATTTATTTGTACCAATAGGCAATAAAGATTCAGCAGCTGTATTATCAGGTAAGGGAACATTTTTGTGCTGTTTTCCCTGGATTCTGTCTTTTTACCCGTTCAAAGTTAGGAGAGAAGTAGATGAAAGATGGCTTTAAATTATTTCACTTAGTGACTCATTATAACCTGTCCCCTACAACTGAATCTGTGTGGAAATGACTTCCAGTGAATCCTGTAGATTCACTGACTTCCTTTAAAAAGAGAGAGAGAGATAACAATATTTCTGTTTTGAAAAACTACTGGAAACCATTTTGCATATACATTTAATAATGTTTGACCACTGGATTTGAGAGTGTACAAACTCTCAGTTTTATAAACGACATGTTTCAAATTTTCTTTGGAAGAAGAATCATTTGATCACATATAATGCCTCCTTATTATTGTGTGAGTTCCCCTTTATTGCTATAACCAATTGCCATTGCTTGAAAGGTAAGCAACACAACTTTATTATGTTGTAGTTCTGGAAATTAGATGTCTAAAAGGGTCTTACTCGGTTAAAACACCATGTCAGCCAGGATATGGTCATTCTGGAAGCTCTGGAAAAGGAAGGCCCATTTCCTTGCCTCTTCTAATTCTTAGGAGCAACTTGTATTCCTTAGCTCTTGGTTCTGGTCCTCTGTCTTCAAGCCAGCAGCTTCACACCTTTAATCTCTTCTGACTCCTATTTCTACTCATAAGGACCTTATGATTGCATTGAAGCCAGGATAATTGGTAAATTTTTAAAGCGGCTAGTTAGTAGCCTTATTTTCACCTGTAACCTTAATATCCCTTTGCCATGTAACCTAATATATTCATAGGTTTGGGGGATTAAGATGTAGACATCTTTGGGAGAGGAGGTGATATTCTGCCTACTATATTTGGATATGAAATAAAATTCTGTGGTTGGTATTATTCAGTGGCTCAGAAATGGACCTGTCATTCAGGACACACATTGAAGCAGAGTGATCTAGGCTACAAATGGAGAAAAGAAAGGTACACTGGAAGAGAGGACTATGTTTCAGAGTCAATACAAATAGATAGCAATGGCTCTCCATCTACTGTAGTTCTCTCTGTCAAGGTTCATTACAAGTGTTGTGAGTAATGCCTATGGCCAGATATGGCCAGTCTGATGAGCAGGAGAGAACATGGGCTACCTACAAACAGCAAAACACCTATGAATAATTCAATGCTTATAAATTGTGCAACACCTCCATTTCTGTTTGGAGAAGATGTATGTAAATATTCTGAGAATCAAGTCAATTCTCAGAATATTTAGGCCCAAAGCATATAATTCTCACCACAAAATACCAAATACCTGCACTTGGACTTTGAGTCTGACAGAGAGGATAAAGACAACTGAGCCCAGCGGAATTGAGGATCAGTCACTTAGAGGTGGATTAGCACTTCTGTTGCCTATGCAGGGATTGCTTCAGAGTTGAGGCAAAACTACATCTTGTAAAGTCACAGAAAGTCCCTGGATGGCACACCACCCTCAAGGAGCTGTGAACTGTTGCTTCCTATTAACAGATGCTTCTTTATTCCAGTTCTACCTGTTGCTATCTCAACTCAACTCTCTCTTGTAACTGATGCAAGTTCAACATCATCAGGTAGGACACCTCACTCCTGCCATCACAGAGTTTAGTAGAGCTCCTAAACTATACATAGTGGTAGCTAGGGATTCTGCTATAGCATCTCTTGTATTTGGTAATGTTTCATTTGAGATCAAATGATTTAAGGAAAAACAGCCCAGATAACCTGCTGTCCAACTTCACTTTATATTTGATTATCTGTAATTTACTATCAAAAAACATGATAATTCAAGACTTCTCTAAAAAAATGGCAAATACTAAATAGAGGAAAAGAAGAAAGATACTATATGAGGAAGGAAATGTAATATTCTACATGACTTCTGTGACCATAATAATGTAAACATTGCATATGTAAAGTGCCAGAGGAAAAAAGTGCAGGTCTCAGATAGGACTTAAAGACGCTGAGCTTGAACCTACTCTGCACCACCACCTGCCTATCTAGCCTCACTCTGTCTCTTTATCAATTTGTGCTTCAGTTTTTCAGCTAAGAAATGGAACAATCATTTATTTCAAGGAATCGTGGTCAGGATTAAATCAGTGAATCCCTGTGAAACACTTAAAAAGTGTAGTGTGCAGTTAGTGCCCAGTGGGTGTGATCTTCCATACATCTTGCTGTTCCATGGATGCCACTGCTTGGGGAGAAGGGGCTTCTGCCCTGAGGCTTCCAGGCTGGTGAATGGGCTGTGGTGCTTCTGCTGCCTGCCACTAGCCATGGCCATCCTGTCGTTATTCCTCCCCAAGCCTCTGGCTCGCTTTCTGTCTCCATGTACATATTTTTTCTGGATATTTCATATAAATGAAATCATACAACATGGGATGATGTTTTTGTGCCTAGTATACTGCTTACAAGGCTGTCCATGCCCTTTAAAATTCTTTGTTTGGAAGACACTTGTGTAAAGGTATTTGAGCTCTTCTCCAGGAAATGTGACGCAGGTTAAGAGGGTCCTTTTCTTTCTATTCAATATTAAATCTCAGGAATCATTTTCCTTACATCGTTTTGCTAAAATCTCCCTCAGCTTCAGCTGTCCTGGATGTTAAACACCCAACCATGGCACCAGGTAAGTCACTGAACTACGAACAAAAATAACAAAAACTAGGTGTG
>RJWM01031549.1:0-22313 GCA_004363535.1 Dasyprocta punctata | reverse complement strand
GATAGCAACCAAGGAACATCAACCAACTTTTGTTTTGTAGATTTGGCCAGGCCTCTGGTCAGCAACCCAAGCATCTCTTTATAGTGGGCAATGTAGCAAGTATGAGGGATTCTCTTCTGCCTTGTCTTTTATTATTAATAAAATATTTTTTAAAAAAAAGAATAAATGAATCGCTTTAAAAATAAACCTGAAAGCTGAGAAAGACATAATGCACAGTGTTGCCATTTAATTGTTTCTTTGCACTGTATAGGCTAGTGCAGTAGAGTTATCCCCCTTTGTACCCATCTACAGTATATGACCCACATAATATGCAGGTTCGCACATGTAAACTTTAGGTCCCCTGTGGAATGTTGCTATAGTTCAGGTTATTATACACCAGATTTGATATCTTAAACCCCTAGATGTACTGGCCAAAGATTGACTCACTTGGAAAACTAAATTCTATGAGAGAAAGAATTATACCTATTTTATTTGCCACTAATGCTCACTGGCAATATTTACCTAACATAGAGTAGGCATCAAAGAACATATGCAAAGGCTCTGTGATGAGATGAACTACAGGAAAAAGCAACTCTTGAGAAGGTTAAAGTGACACATGGGCAGAGTGTCATGTCCAATGAGATTATGAAAGCAGACAGGGCCCAAAAGATGCAGCTCTTTCAGGCTAAAGTTGTCTTTATCCTAAAAGCAACAAAACACCACAGAAGATTTTCAAGTAGGTGGTAAGCATGGTAAGGAGGGAAGAAAGGAACAAAATTCGGTTTCAATGTTGAAAAAAATTACTTCATGGCAGAGAAAACACTGCCTGTTGGGGAAAGAGGAGACAGAGAAGTTAGGAGCGTTAGAGTAGTCTAACAGAAGGCTGTTGCAACAATCCATTGCAGATATAATACTAGTTTGGACAGAGGTACCGGAAATGAAAACAGTGAACAGACTCTCAATCCATTCAGATAAATCAACAGGACACAACTTTGGAAATAGGGGAAAGGAAAGCACTGACTCGTTCTTGGCTTCAATTATTCATCTATGCAACAGGACTGTTGATATTCCATCTGTATAATATATTTTGCAATATGCTGTGATAGCAAGGTAAAATAATACAAATATTATGCACCTAACACAGGTCACCGACACAATAAACGTTGCAAATAAATAAATCGTTTTTGGTATTATGGTCATCACATGAAATGACAGCTAGTAGAACTGAACATCAAAGACAGAGAACAGGAACACAGTAATGATTCATACTCACAGTGCTTAAGACTTAGACTATTATCAACTGGTCACTGAGACAACCGTTTCAAATAAAAATACTTGATTCCACAGATATTTCATCTAAGCAGATTTCAACCCTTAGGGTCTATTATGAAACGAGAAAGCACAGCTGGTATGATCACAGCCAGCTGTGAGCCGGGTAAACTGAGGCACAAAGGTAGCTACAGATTTTACTAAGAACAGATGGAGAAGCAGGACAGGGAAAGGAATGTCACGATTTTCATTTCTCAGTTGCTCCAACTGGACTCGGCCTGCTCCAACAGAACTCGAATACACGCACGCACACCATGTCTCCAGGTCCCTTGCAGACAAGGCCGTATCATCCTTGACTCAACACCATGCATCCGCTCACCATAAAGCAAGCCTTTCCAGTCTCCTGGCCGCGGCTCTAGGTGCTCGAAGAACCACTATCCCAAAATGCTCAACGTACCTTAGCTTCGCGCTCTTGTTCCTCAGCGGTCTGAGTGCGCTTCATGCTGCCAGTAAAGCCGCTTTCGCCACCGCGAGTCGCGTAAAACCTTCGCATAGAACCCCGCCTCCTATGTGTAGTTCTCTCACCTCTCAACTCCCCCTTGGCACCATTCTCGCTCAGAGCCTCGAGAACTATCATTCCCAAGATGCACCGCGAGACACCCGACAGCGCCTAGGGTTTGAGAGCCTGAGAATTTCCCAAGTTCCACAGCTGGGCAAGCGTAGTCCCCTGCACAACGAACAGATAGACTAAAGCCCAATAAGAACTACATTTCCCAAGAGGCAAAGGGGCCAGCCATGTTTCTCCCGTGCTCCTCTCGGTCAGCAGGCAACACACGCGCTGTCGGCGCCATAGCAACAGTAGCTAGCTAGAGACCGGGAAGAGTGGCGGTGAGTACTCTGGGGGAAGATGGGGGTAGATGGAGGTTGGCGGGCCTTCTTGCTACAACACCCGCCGGGGCCATGGGGTCCGCTGTACACCTGAAGAAGGCCTCGGAGTTGTGGGAAAAGCAGCCCAGCCCTAGACATCTCCGCATTCTTAGGCCTGCATCACAACCCGACCTTTTCCGCACGCCCTGGACCGATTTGAAATCTTAAACCCCAACCATAAACCATAACTGATGAGAGTTGTCGTCCCTGACCAGATCCTTCGAATAGGTTACAAACACAGCTCGGTAATTTACCCACGGTTCAGAATTGATTGGTAGACCCCGTTGTTACCTAATTATATATTTATCATCTACTATCCATAACCTGTTAATGCCTTAAAGGTAAAGACTTTGTTTACCATTTTAGTTTCCGTTTTCTTGTATTCATTTGTTCATTCAGTAAATATTAACGTTGCCGTTCACCGTGTGGCAGACACTGTTTCCAAGTAACTGAACAAGACTGGTAACTCATCTCAAGATGTTTATCCTTTATTAGTGGAAACAGTGAACTAGTTAACAAATGAGATAATTTTAGATAGATGCCATTGCTATAAACGAAATAAACCGTGAAGAAAGTAGAAAGAAAGCTACTGTAAAATAATATGGTCAGGAAAAGCTTTTTGAACTGAGCTCGAAAGACTGAAGATCTGCCAATGCCAAGGCCTCAAGCAAGACAACAGTGGATGGCCTTGGGGAAAAGAGTACCCTATATGGAGAATAATGAGCAAGGAGGGAAAGCATGAGACGGTGTTAGAGAGGCAACGAAGTGTTGTGCAGGGTATCACAACTTATTAACTGTTAACATTTTGGGCCAGATAATTCATTGTCATGAATCGTATGCACTGTAAGAGATTTATCCTCCTTCCTAGCAGCTACTTACTCGAGGCCAGTAACTCTCCCCCTTTCCAATTGTGACAACCAAAAATATCCCCAGATACCTAATTCCTAGGTGAGTAGCCTTGGGCAAGTTACCTCTCGGCTTCCTTATTTGTGTGGCAGGAATCATTTGAGTAGCAATCTCAAGAGGATATTGTAAGGTTTTTTAGTTAACTCATATTAATGAATTAAGTACAGCACTTAACAGTGCCTATTGTAAGCATAAGCATGGAAAACATTCAGTAAGTCTACACCATACCAACCTGAACATGCCTAGTCTCATCCAAAAACGTTCACTGAATGTTACCATCATCATTGTTACTGTAAAATAAACCTAAATGTTAATGGAAAAGCAACCATTTTCACAGGTGACCTGTGTTTAAACTTGATCATTTGAATCCTAAAATTGACCTTTTGTGTAGTAGTCCATTTCCAAAAGGAGTAGTCAATTTCCCAGACCCTCTCCCTGTGTACACATGGACATACACATTTTTGTAAATGAGCTCTGGATTTCACATCCTGATTCTTTTCATCTAGTCAAATATTTAGTGAATGCCTGTTCTCTGAGTGCACCTAGCCCTGCCAACCTCCAAGAATACAGAGATTTAGTAACAAATAAACTTCGTGCTTTTTTGATCTTCACATTCTAGGACCAACATTCTAGAACTTGAGAACCTCTGCCTTACAGTATCTTCATTAGCAGTTTGTATTTCACTTTCTAGGTAGATGGAAATTAAATTATAAAATATTGTATTTATTTTTGCATATTGAACATTGTGTAGACCATATTCATGTACAAAGTAAAGTTACTGTGGTGTATCTCTATAAAGAATGGAAACTGTAAAATTAATACAATTACCTGGACAGCCTTTATATTGAGGTAAGTGATTCTTGGGACCTAGGCATTGTGGTGACAAAAACAGGACAACAAAAACAAAACCAGTTGGTCAGTTTATGGAATCCTTTTCACAAAACTTGAAACTACCCACTCATTTGTACATCAAACAAATAACTAATATTCCAGTACTATTGACAATCCAGGCACAGGTGCTAAATGGCTTCAATTTACTGTCTTACTTATTTTAGGAAAAGTCTTTGAGATAAATATTATTCGCTCCATCTTTTAAATTAAGTAACTGAGACTCAAAAGAGGTTATATGACATGACCAGCTGTAAAATGATAGAACAGTGATTTGAATCTAGTTCCTGATTTTTTTTCCAAGATACCTGCTTGCTTTGTGAAGAGGGTGAATAGAGTGGAGGTACTATATTTCTTAAATTTGAAATAGTTTGTTTTTGTTTCAGAAGAGAAAAGGAAAATTGATAACCTTACCTCATTTCCTAAGTAAACTAGAGGAAATACACTGTTGAAAGAAACACCGTCTCCATGATTGAATGTAGTATTACTTTTAGAATAGAAGCTTTCATCTTCTTCAAGCAGCACATGTGGGCAATAAGATGTCCATTATAGTTTTAGTCCCTTATTCATTTTATTTGGTTCATTCCATTGCATAGTTAATGTAATAACTTGGAAAGAGTTTACTTGAATTTTCTTTCCTACACAGATAGGCCATGTCTGGTCCAGCTGATGAGACTGCAGGAGATCTGCCTGTGAAAGATATAGGTCTAAACCTCTTTGGAGTGGGAGGGTTACAAGGTATGGCCAGCTGTTATTTATTATAGTTATGAACTTTGATCTGTGATTTCTTTACTTTTAATTTAAAGTATTTCTGATACTCATACAAAGCAAATTATTTAAGTAACTATATAGCTCTTGATTGGACTAAACAAGATGGAAAGTTAGAACACATATGGTATTTTACTGCATGCATCAATTATCAACAGCTCATAGAAAATGCAAGACCCCCTCTGTTCTGATAAAGAATTGTTATAAATCATCTTTTTAAAATTCCACACATCAGTGGAAACTACATAGAATGTATCAAGCCTCCAAACTGAATTGCCTGGTTTAAATCACATTCACCATTAAAACATTTCTTTGTGTTTAAATTTTATATGGGAGGAAATGCCATATTTTTAAAACTGTGCCTTTCAAGTAGAGTATCTCACAATGGCTTGTTTATGTAAGTGATAGTGACTTTTTTTATCAAATTAATATACATTAAAGATTTTCTTTATTCTTTTATCACTTAGTGGCTGCTGTAGAGCTAAAGAGCACTTTCAGTTATGAGAAAAGCTTTGCTTTAAAAAACTATTTAGAATAGAGTGCTCTGTTTAAGCAGTACATCAGCCATACTCTCGTGGCACTACATTTGCCATTGAAAAGGCTAGAAACTTAAAATACAGTCCAATACAAAATCTTCATTAGACTAATGTAAGTTGTCACCTTGACTACCTCAGAAAAGTGATCGATGTATTTGTTCATGCAAACAGATAAATTCTACTATACAGATTTTACCGTTGGAAGTAAAAAGTATGTATAAACCTGGTTTTAGATCTTTAAGAAAATATCAGATATTGAAATACAAATACATTTTTAAATGTGCAAAGCTAATTATTAGATTTTGTTATTGAGTTCAATTCTTGTCCTCAGTAATCACCATAGGACTTTGGTCTCTGTCAATTTGTTCTGTTTTTATTGAAGGATTATTGAAAATTGATGTATTTCACAATAATATGAAAGTACCCAATTTAAGCATCTTCAAAAAGATGTTATATACAAATGCTAAAAGGGTACAGAAGACCTTTAAAAATACATAAAGTAGCTTTTCAGTTGACAGTTTTTAAATTTTAGGAGTTTTCTGGAGGAGTAGTCTTGTCAATTTTACTGTTTAGTTTCTATAAACTAATATCCATAGGTCAGAAAAATGTTGTAATCATATTTTGTTCACCAAATTATTCTAATTCTTCCCTTTATAAAGGTTAAATGTTTTTAGATCCTCTTTTTCTTTCCTTCTTTCTTACTTTCTTTTTTTCTTAAATTGCTGGGGATTGAACCTAGGCCCTCATGTATGTTAGGCAAGCATTCTGCCAGATTCCCAGCCTAGATACCCTGACTTTTCTGACTTTAGTTTTTATAACATTCAGCATTTAAATTGGAAAGTCCAATGAATCAGAGTTCGACCTTACATTCTGAAAGAATGATTGCTTAAATATATGTTTCAATCAATACTATTATTGCCTAAATCCCTGATACTGTATATAAAGTGTTAATCATAATGATTTTTATTCTCACCTCAATTCATTGATGTAAATCATGCTATAATATTTGCTAAAGGAATCTTAATTTTAGGTCACAGAGAAGAAAACTCTGAGTTCATCATATTATTTTATTAACAACAGTTATCCTTTTTACAGATTATTCTAAGTAGTCCTATAATTAATTGCCTTGGTTTTTTTTTTTTTTTTTTTTTTTTTTAGATACTTCAACAACCCAGACAATGAAGTCTCGCCAGGCAGTGTCACGTGTCAGTCGTGAGGAACTAGAAGATAGATTTTTGCGTTTGCATGAGGAGAACATTTTACTTAAACAGCATGCCCGTAAGCAAGAGGATAAAATTAAAAGGTTATGATTAAAAAGCTTTTAGCTTTTTTTCTTGACTCTGTAACATTTGGAGGATATGCTTTTTCGTAAACTTAATTGAAAACTCCACCTTCAATCTTTTCTGGAATAGGGAGGTTGTAAATAAATAGAATTTTTAAAAATGAAAAATCTTATAAGCTAGAATAATTAACCAGAAATATTGCAGATATTCATTGTGTCTGAAGTTGCTATTTGATAGGAAAGAACTAATCATGATGTGTGCTATGAGTATAGCATATGTCTAAATAAATTTTGGCTTAGTATTTATAATTTAATAACGGCCAAAGCATCTGTTTGTTAAATGTCATGCTTTTAAAATGAAAGTTTGAAATGGTAATTAACTATTCTAACTTTTTAGAGTGCATGTTCCCTTAAGATTTGGGGTTTACTGTTGAAAACATTCCTGTTTTGTTTTGTTTTGTTAAGAAAAGGCCTCATTATGTAGTTCAGACTGCCTTGAACTCAATATGTATCCCAGTCTGGCCTCAAATTAACAGCAGTCTTCCTGCCTCTGCCTCCCAAGTGCTGGGATTACAGGCATGTACCACTAGTCCTTGCTGAAAACACCACTTTAATCTCTGGAATTTATTTAACTTTGCTTGGGTTAGTCTGAATTCTGTATTTATTTTAATGAACCTTTACTGTTTTGGGGGGAAAATAATATTGTTACTTTTTATTTATATGGTAAAACAAATTATGTGGGAATAGTGTCAAGAATAGATATTTTTCAATTATTATCAAGAGGCAGGTGTGGTGGTACAAGCTAATCCCAGTAGTTGGGAGGCTGAGGTAGGAGGATTACCATGAATTCAAGCCTAGCCTGGGATATACAGCAAGTTCAAGGGCATCCAGGACTACAGAGCAAGACTTTGTCTCAAAAAGCTAAAAAAAATTATTAAGAAATGCTTTCCCTACCTTCTGAATATATAATATTAAAAACACAAAAGAATATTCACATTTGTAAGCACAAGCAAGTCTGTATTCATATTCTAGAAAAGGTGAGATAGACATTGAAAAAAGATAGCATTTTTTTCTCCTTAGAGTTTGTCTAAAGAGGAGATTCAAGTGCACAAACCCTATGGACTTTGTTTTAAAAATCTAAGGAACTGTTGAGTTCAACCCTTTGAGCTGGTTTTTGGGTCCCGAAAATAGCCATTTTCAACACTGACCTGAATTCCTTTCTCACCAACAGCATGCCCATGTCAACTAGGAAGAATGAGGCATGTATTTTGTGACCACTAATTTTTCTTTCTTCATAAGCCTAATTGGTCAGTAAAAAAATTGAATTAACAACTTTGACCTCATTAGTAATTTATCCTAGCCAGAAAATAAAAAGCAATAGTAATGAGCTACATAATGAGAAAAGAACTGGGCAAGGAATCAGATTTTTTACATGAGTCCTCATACCTCTCTACCACTAACCTATCATATATTCAAGTCAGATAACTTCTGTGATTTTACTTTACTCAGCTTTGAGAGTTGCAGTCCACTGAACACTTTGATCCAAAACCCTAAATTCCTTCTCAGTGTTGCACCACTGACAGTGTCCTACATACATGGGTAGAACTGTCTTTAAGTTTATCCCTGAAATGTAATTAGCATCACTTGCTTTTGTATAAATGTAGATTGTGTAAACCAGTTTAAATAATCGTCACTTATGATTCATTAATATCATGAAACACTGGAATGGCAAATATTTTTATTACTGGGCAAAAACAGATTCAATCTTAGTTTTCCTAAAAAAGTGTACTTGAATGCCGTGTGACGAATTTAAAGACACTGTTGATGTTTCTCTTGCCTTAAAAATTAGGATATTTCTCTTTCTTTAAATGTTGACTACCATCTCATATTAAATCTGTACCTTTGTTTTGAATTTAATCTATAGTTCAGTGTCATAGTCTCTCTGTAACAAGAGTTTAAACTATGAGATAGATTCAACTATCTCATTTAGATTGCTCCCTTATTTTTATGGGTAGTACATTAGGAGGGGCTCAGCACCTCACTAAAGAGCAAGGTGGAACATGGCCCTGTTGGACTGATACCTGGCCAGATTTCCCAGTGATATATCATTCTCTGGATTAGGTGGAAAAGGAACTAATCCATTGATTATTTTACTAGAATGTTTCTGGTACCCTTGGATCTTGGTTTTTATTATCCTATATCCCTTATAAACCGTGCTTAATGGATGTGCCTCAAGGGAAAGAGAAAACAATCTTAACTGATTATGTTATGCATAGCTCTCCCTGATACCACATGCTGTAGGCCGAGCAGCCAAAAGTGTAGATAGACATGTATTACTACCGCATTTACAGAGGACTCAGCTTACAGCAAAAAAAAAAAAAAAAAAAAAAAAAAAGGTTGTTCTGTGACATCCCAAAACTATTAAGGACTTTTTTTTTCACTTTTGTTCTCTTAAGTAAAAGCTTCTGCCCATAACCATGCTAAAATAAAGCAAACCCCATTTAAAGAAAAATGAAGTGTGTTTTTATTTTCAATCTCCTGTCTGGGTCTTTATAAAAATAGATTCACTATAAACTAGAATCAGCTATTGAAGATGTGCGACCAATTTTGTAAAGTCTTGAACTTGTGTCTCTCATCAAAGCCACCTTTTCTTTCTTGTCCTGCCAAGATTTTTCCATTCACTGTCAAGCATGTTTTCTGTACGTGAATATTACATCACCCCCATGTGCCCTTTCTGTCTTTTGTTCTGTCTAACCAGTTTTTATCAAAACTTGAAAGGATCAAAGGTATAAACTCCTGAGATAATCAGAAATACAATTTATGTCTAAATTTTAAAGTACCTTTAAAACAATACTAATACTTATATCTAATTATTTTCTACCATTAAATATTTATGTTCCTTGAGCACTAAGCAGTATTTAATAGCACATTTTGGTTTGTTTTAAAAATTTCATTTGGACTTTACATCTGTGCATCTATGTATTCTAACAATTTTATATGTATGATTTGTCCTAATCCTACAGAAACTGAAAATAATATATTACGTAAATGCTATATAGTCTTAACACACTTTTCAAAAGCTTTAACATACTGTGGATTGCAGATATAGCCCACAATATCCACAATCTGTAACTATATTTAAGTACATACAGCATTCCTATATAAGGTCATGCGTTAAAAATTGCATTTCAGGAACATATGGAGTAAATATGTGTCCTCTCTTTACTAACCTTAAATGATAAGCCTTAGGAAACTGTTATTTGTCAGTGCTATAAAGCAGATTGTTGCCCAGTGGTTTCAATTATCATCAAAGGATTCTTCACAGGCAGTAATAGTTACATCAAAACCTGAAATTTATTATTCAGGTTCTGCACTGAAGTCTTCACAGTGATTATGTTCCTTTCAACAGAATGCATTTTATGCTGACTTCTCACATTCCTTTTCATCTTTTTATTATTTCCCTAGAATGGCCACCAAGTTAATACGGCTAGTTAATGACAAGAAAAGATATGAACGGGTTGATGGCGGCCCCAAGCGGCTGGGACGAGATGTGGAAATGGAAGAAATGATTGAGCAGCTGCAAGAGAAAGTTCATGAGCTTGAAAGACAAAATGAAGCCCTCAAAAACAGACTAATATCAGCCAAACAGCAACTTCAAATCCAGGGTTACAGGCAAACTCCATATAATTATGTCCAATCTCGCATTAACACTGGGCGTAGAAAAGCAAATGAAAATGCAGGCTTACAGGAATGTTCCAAGAAAGGTAAATCAAGGTTTACATCAAATCTTAAACTTTTGTCTTGTATAGTTTTACACTGATACACAATTTTCTTTCTATAATTTTCATATTTTAAAAATAGAAAAAAACATTTTTTGGCTTGCTTTTTGACAAAATCCTAGTATTGTCATAAAGATCATTGTATTTAACAATCACTAAGTTGGGCTGAGAATCTAGCAGAATAGTAGAGTGCCTGCCTAACATGTCTTAGGCCCTGTGTTCAGTCCCCAGCATTGAAAAAAAAAGAACCTCTAGCTTGTTCTCAAATTTGTTTAGTAAAACATTCAGCATAGCTATTCATGCTGATGTGAAATGTGCAGAACTAAATAAAATTTGAGCTGAGCAGAATTTGAGCTAGTTTTTATATTACAGATGGAAATCACATTGATTCAGGAAAGGCAGGAGACCATCTAGTTTGTTTATATATGATCACACATAATTTGAAAGATCACATTTAAGTTCTTCACTAAGAGACCTTTTGTAAACTTTGCAAATTGTTGAAATATTCTCCATCGTGTGGAGACAACATGACAATGGGATGTGCATATACCCAGGGTTTTAAAAAGTTGGGTTCTTCCTCTTCCACTTAATTTCTAGTGTCCTTGGACAAGTCACCCAATCATTCTGAACTTGAGTTCTCCATAGATACAAAAAAAATTGAAACAAGTCACCAAAAGTTCTCTGGTATGTAAAAATAATCATAGTTCAATCACTTTCTTCATTTTGAAAACTTATAACCTACAACCTATCCCAATTACAAAGCAATTGAATTGCATAGAAAGGACTCTATCAAGCCTAACTATTTCTAATAAAAATTCTCAGTTCTTTCTACCCACAGACAAACCTTATACTGGAGCTAAAAGTAAATATTTGAAGTTTTTAAATTTTCAACTAGTAGAAAAGTAAAGCGTTAGCTCTAATTGATTTTTGTTTTAAATGTGCTTCATGTAAAGATCAAACACCTTTAGAAATATAAAACAAAATCATGTAAAACTTTGGTTTCAATTCATTGAGAAAGAAAAAGATACCATATGAACAGAAGAGGAGAAAAATTTGTTTTAGTTTTCTCTCCAAACCAAATTGTTAACACTATCTGTTCCTTAGATAGAGATCCTTTGAAGTCAATAAGGCCTCCACACAGGCAGAAGGCAGCTGCAGGATGAAAGGGCTTGACTGTTCCTAGCTATGTGGGATTGCAGTAGACTGTGAATATAACCAAAGTAAGCATAATGAAATGTAAATCAGAAAATACATTCTGCCATTAATTAACTTTTTTACTATGGAAGAGAGCATTTGACCTCTCAACCTCATTTTCCCCATTTATGAATGCAAGTGATAATAAACCAATCGACATCAGGATATTGTAACTCCACAATAATATATTTTGACTCTTAATAATTAACAGTTATCCTCTCTGAACCTTAGTTTTGCCATCTGAGACTATAAGTGGACAAAGTGAACACTGAGATCTGCAAAATGTTTTTTTTTCTTTTTTTTTTTTTTGCAGGTACTGGGGATCAAACTCACAACTTCATGCCTGCCAGGCAGGCACTTGAGCCACTGAACCAATCTCCCGGCCCTATTTTTTTCGAGGCAGGGTCACACTATGTAGTTCAGGCCGGCCTTGCTCATGTTGTAGCCCTAGCCAGCCTCAAACTCACAACATGCAAAATTTTTTATACAGGATAAAAATAATGCCTAAATTTTAGACTAAAATGGCAAACTAGTGTATAAATTGCTATTTAAGTGAAAGAGATCTGTAATTTCTCCCTATAGTTAAAAAGCCACAGACCAGCAGTCTTTAAACATATGACTATATGGCTAGGCATAATAGTATATGCCTATACTCTAAGCATTCTTGGAAGTTGAGGCAGGAGAATCATAAGTTTGAGCCCAGCCTGGGCAACTTAGTGAGACCCTGTATCAAAATAAGAATTTAAAAACATTTTACAAGTGACTGCAAAGTTTAAATTTCTCCTCACTTTCATGTTCTTAGTGATTTATACCATTTGCACTTCATGGGGCCCAGGACATGGAAGTTTCAGAAAGCTAAACAATGTTGAAAACTTTCTTAATAAATGTTTTTCTGAGTGCATCTGAGCAAGTACCAAAGATGACACCCAAGTAATTTTAGTAGACTCTTCAGGACTACCCTTGAGGCTGGGACTTAGGCTAGATTTCCATAGGCAGCCTTTACCCACAAGCTGCTGTGCAGATACTATCTTTTTCTATTTGTTCCATGGGGTAAAAAATGGAAAGCACTGGCTTAGGTATGACCAGTGTTTCATAGACAAAGCTTCTATTGTTAAGAACCAGTGGAAAAAAGACCTGAAAAGTGTGTATGCTTTAAAATATAATCCTTAGCAAATTGCCATAAAAGTAGGTTTTAAGATACGTCTTGAGTACTTTTTAATTCTGCTACTATTGGATTTTCTTAATAATTGGCATTACTTCCAGAACCACATAATTGGCAAATTCTAACTGAACTATTTGAACATTTTAGGCAGAGCCTTTTCTATCCTTTAATGGAGACTACAGCAGTAGATACTAAACTTATTGGAAAGAGTAAAAAGTAGTTCTGTTATTCTAATTAAAGTTCTTATTTTTAACAATATATTCCTCAAAATATTTTGTCCTATATGGTAAATACAATTTAATCTGTCAATTTAAAGAATAAAATTCTCACTTATAAAAAGTTTTTCTAAAGAAAAGGAATCTGTTACACACTTTCTGGAGTTATTCTCCATTTAAAAACGTCATATATCATAGTTTACCTTAAACTCTAACAATTCAAATTTTCTACAGACATAAAGTAGCTTACATAAATTAAAAGTATGTTTCATTCTTAACAGTGGGATAAAATCACATATTTTTATTTTCTTTTTTCTAAGAGACAGGGTCTCATGTTGCCTAGCCTAGCTTCAAACTCCTGGAAAAACTGGGACCAAAAAATTGGGACCACAGGTGGATGCCACCATGCCCAACACATATAACTATTTTTATAATAAAAATTGTATTTTAATCTCAGCAGGGAACTGTTTTATTTAAAGGAATTCACCTTTGGTTAAATATGGACTTTATCACTGAGGTGGAGTAATAAAGTACAGGAAACATTTTGACTTAAACATGTAGGGTCAAGGAATGTGAGTAGTTAATTGTAAAATTTAAAAATTATCAGAAACACTAAGTAAAAGATTTGAAAACTTTATTCATCATACTTTAGTTTATGTTGTAAGGCCTAAATTAAAGACTGACTTCTTTCACAATTACTGTAGGAGTTCTAAATCTTGAGTTGAATCCAGTTATTGCTAAGAAATTTGGGTTACATAACATTTGTTACATGGGCAATACGTGTTACTGCATTTTATTTAATATCTATTGATGACTAAGATCTAATATTCCGGGTGGCAGTGTATTCCTAATTCTCTGCACTACAGAACACATATGTCTTAGAACTTATTAAGAAATTTTATTGTATTGTAAATATCTGTAAGATAGCAAATCAAGGATCTTTTCCAACTTGACTTTTGTAATCATATTTTATTACTTTATCTTTAGGTATAAGATTCCAAGATGTAGATGTAGCAGAAACTGTTCAACCCATCCTTACAAAATATAGCAATAGTTTACTTGAAGAAGCCACAGGAGAAATAAGAAATTTGTATGTATTCCTTTTCATGGTCATTTTAGAACTTTGTTTATTGATCATGTCTTGTTTTAATCCCTCCCTTTCCTTCATTGTAAACAAAATTGAACTATGTATAAATAATTTGCTTCACTAAAATACAGAGCTAGTTCTGTGAGGTAATAACAGGTATTATATGACATGTTTTCACTAAAGTAAAGGAAGTGAATAGCTTATCCCATGGCATAGACGAAAGGGTTATAGACTTACCCTCTGTATTATAATTTTACCCCAAAGGAATGACATAAAATCAAATTATGTAGCATAGTATAAGCTTTAGAAGCAACATTTTCATTCCCAGAAAATTACAGGTAATTTTTTTTTTAAGAATCTGAATCAATTAGCCCTTTCATAGTTTTAAAAACAAAAACAAACAAGAGGAGTGACTTGTCAGATGCATATGGAATTCAGATTTTGTTTCCCCATGATTCGACAGTACTGCATAGTATCATGGTTTCAAAAAAGTTACTTCTGCAACATTTAGCTTTCTTATGTAGATAATCAAAGCCCCATGGTTTCAGGGTCTGTGAGTCACCCAAAGATAAGGTTCCACCTTAATCTATAGGCCTTCACCTGTATCATCACAAAGCAACAACATTGAATGAGGAAAGGGAACGTGACACAGAGTATCATACTTTAGATAGTTGCTTTAGAATAATAAGGGCTCAAAATGTTTCCTTTTCAATATTTTAAATATCAGTTACAGTAATGATTAGCTTGTGAGAAAATAAAAGACTGGACATAATCTCGTTACCTGATAATCAACATAAAACCAGGGTTCATACCAGTTTCCTGAGGCTCATTGCACTGGGCTACTGCCAGACATGGAAGAGAGAAACGCATGCTAGAAATCACTAAGTTCATGTTTGGCAAATGTCCCGCCTTCTCCCTCTGAAGTGTTAATTTAGGTATTATAGGCAGATGTGCTTATACTGTATGAGAACAAAGGCGTATGCATTATCTGAAGACCGGATTGTAGAGTATGCAGTTAGGTGATCAGTATTTGCTCTATTGAATTGAACCAAAGACCAATCCATTGCCTTGTGAATTATCTTGTAAGAAGTAGTATCTTGAATTGTTCCGTATGTAGTTCCAAATTGTAAAATTCAAACTGGTACTATTTCGCTGTAGGTGCTGTTTCGTTATGTGCAGGGACAGTAAAAAATTTTGAACTTTTGCTTGCTCTTTATTTTGAAGAACTCTCTTTGTACTGATCTTAACTCCCACATATATTTGCTCAAACTACAAATTCTTATAAAGGCTCTTTATTTCAGAGAAAGTGTTATTCAGTCACAGAGAGCCCAGATAGAAGAATTAGAGCATGTGGCTGATGTCCTGAAAACTCAGTTGAAGAGAAAAGAAAATGAAATTGAGTTATCTCTCCTTCAGATACGAGAACAACAAGCTACAGATCAAAGGTATGTTAAAACAGAACAATCACTTCGATAAGGTAACAATTAGTTTATAATAATTTATCATGTGCCATGAAAAGATAAGTTCATCTGATCTATTTAAAATTCATGTTTTTCTTTGGCATTCTTCATACAGGGTGCTTCATACTGCTGCTAACAACTCCTGTATAAGGCAGTTTTCTCTAACCTGCCCTCAAATTGAGTTTTTAAGCAGCTTCTGTTGGCTGGAAACACCTTCATCTTGTTTCTTCTGTTATTTGCCCCATTTGCCACAACTGCAGGAAGTTGATACCAATTTATTGTTGCTACTGAGAGAAATATAGTTACCAAGAACTCAGCTGTTGGCCTACTTTCTGTATAAGGCAACCTCATATAAAGTTTTTTCAACCTTAAAAAGTAGTGAGTTACATAATGGGGTAGCAGTTTGTGGTCCCAAAAAGATGTTATGTCTCTTAGTACTCAAAATTTGCATTAAAATACATCATTGTTGTAGATTAGTGACATTGATCTGTAGTTTCCTTGCCACCTTTGCATCTTTGATATTTTATAAAGTGTAATATTTTTCATTCATACCCTTTTTTGTCATGTTTTGGTTCCTGATTCCCATTCACTTGCTTAGTGCTCTAATATTATATTTTCATCAACACCATCTTTTTATCATATTCTTTCTTGAATTCTCCGGTTTCCTTTATAACTTACTCTTTTCTTGTCTTTGTTTTTTTTTTGTCATTATTTATTTATTTTTGTGGGTTTTTTGTTATTATTTATTTATTCCTTCTTTATTCCTTTCTTTTTTCCAATACTAGGGATTGAACATGGCCTCATGCATTTTAGGCACATGCTTGCCCCCTAAGTCACATCCCTTTTTCCCATTCTTTCCCTGGTTTGTTTCTTCCTGTTTTGAACCTAACAGACTCAGAACCCAAGAAAGTAATATATAGTGAACCATGTACCCATCTTCTAGCTTTAATGGCTAATAACACCTTCCCAATCTTATTTTATCTATCCTTTCACTTTTATTCTCTTCAATTACAATAATTAGCCGCAGTCAGATAGCCTGTCACTGATAAATACTTCAGTATGAATCTCTATCAAATAAGGAATTTTTTTTAACATACCTACTATGCCACTATAAGACCTAACAAAATTCATGATTCTTTGATATCATCTAATATACAGTTTATATTCAAATTTTCCTGCAGATAACTGTTTCTTTTTTTTTTTTTTTTTTTTTTTTGTGGTCCCAGGGATCAAAGTCATGACCTCACACTTGCCAGGCAGGCGCTTATGCCACTGAGCTAAATCCCTGGCCTGAAGATAGCTTTCAAGAATCCAAATAATAATCCAAATAAGGCTTACACATTGCATTTGGTTATTGTATCTCTTGCCTCTTGCATTTCTTAATTTTTTTAAATCAGATATAGTTCCTTTACTTATTTTCCACCTTACCAGTTGTATTATGCATCTGTGACCAAGAACTTATATAGAAAGACCAAGTAAGGTTTCCTAGCTGTTCAGATTCTGAGTTTAACCCTCTCAAAACAAGCTAACTTTACATGGTAATACATGTAGAAGCTAAGAAAAGATGCATAATCTGAGACTTCTTTTTTAAAAAAAGTAGGCTAAAAAATACGAAAAACTAGTATATGTAAAAACTTAAAAGATTAGTGTAACTTCTAATATCTGTTTCTAAAAAGGTATGCAGAAACACTAATTACATAAGGAAATTCTAATGCAGTATCTAATACTAGTATATGTCCCAAAAGGTACAGGGTGAAAGAAACATGAATATTTTTAAGAATTATATTGAAATAAAGGGATTTAATTTGAAATCTGGCTTTAAAACAGCTCAAATACTTAAGAGTTAGCCATGTTCCCTTAGGAAGAACTGATTTAGACTCAGCCTTCTTGGAAAATCAAGAAATGGTTCCTTGTAAGAAACAGTGCCAGAGGACCGAACTTCAGCACTGAACATGGTGATCTGAGTCTAACTGCCAACAGCCATATTTAAGACCTTATCTAAATATAAAAATTCATGTAGGCCAAGCTCAAGTTAGGGATCATCCCTATCGGCCTTATTAAATCATTTGATTACCAGGGACTGCTTTCCCTATTATATTTCTCAAGTTCCCGGACAGTAAGATAGACTGTATATGTTAACTGTTCCCTTTCCAAGATGGACATGATTATCTTGCAGCTACATTTAGTGTTAGTTGAAAAGGAGATCTAAAAGTCCTTCAATCCGAGAACTAGAGCAACAGCAGAGCGTGACAGACAAGAATACATACTTTGCTCCTATGAATACTGCCAGTAAGAGAGACTGTAATATAGAAGAGTTTAACCTTAAAAACTAAACTAAGGCCTTTTATTTTCACATATACAAACAAAGAAAAAAGCAGTCTTTTGTGACATCAAGAATTAGAAGCAGAAACAAATTAGTAGTTATATGTAGAGGAACTTTTGTTACTTAGGCCAAAGAAGTAAACAGTTTGTACTTAACCTCACTGATTTTATAAAAGAAAAATTTACATGTTACTCGCTTAGAGGTAAAGATACCTATAGAAAAAAGCATATTGTTTTTTGAAATAGTTTTTGAAATTGAAGAAATAACTTACAATAAGGCCTCCCAGTCTTTTTTAAAAGTACGTTTACACATAGTTCAAAATTTTATGTAGAACAGCAATTTTTTGAGACTAATGGAAGAACTTGAAAAAAATGTTGGGGAGAATATAAAACTTGGTATAATTTACTGTAGAGAAAAATCACAAAATGGAAAACATATTTAAACTTCTCTTTCACCGATACATTATTTCAGATTTGAAATTCTAGAAGTCTGATCTGGATGTTAGACCCCTTGTTCGCAAACATGAACCTAACATAGTTGTAATCTTCAGAGTGGCAGTGCTTGATATTTATGGCAATGAGCCTGTTCATAGAATATTACAGAAACTCTTCATAGTATGTGTTTAATAGACCAGTTTGGTTTGGCATCAGCTTGACATAAACTTTTGGTTATCCAAAGCCCTTAATTGCTTTGAAGTAAAAGCCCAGTGCTGCTCTTTATTATTAAAATCATGTTTTTTCCTGTTGTTGTGGTCTATTTTGGAAGACTGAGTTGTGATTTTTGCATATGTTCTACATAATGCCTCATTAGCAAAAAATCTTGTATCATTTACAAGTAGCCTGAATGTCTGTGTTGTTTTGAACAAAAATCCATATTAAAATTTAAACAATATAAAAATGCACATTTTCTGCTTATTAAAAAGGCTGTCTTAAATTAAATGCAAAACAGTAACCAGTGAACACATGTACATGAACATTAAAATCAGAACGATTTTACCTTTTATTGACTTTTTCAACTCTGAAAATATTTATACTCTTACCAAATGTGAAACTTTAATGTTTGTGCAAGTGTTTTTTTAAATAAATGTTAGAGTGTTTACTTTCTTAATTAAAAATCATGTAAGTGCCATAATGTCCCAATGGAGGAAATTTAACCCATATATATTTCAGACACTCCGACTTGCCCTTTTCTCCTTGGCAGACAGCAAACTGTCAAATCTTACAAGTCAGGGGCCTTTTGCAGCTATGCATTATAAGAAACAGCTTGGCTTGAGGGGCTCACTGTTTCCCCTTTGCACAGAAACAGGATTACTTCCTTGTACTCTAAGTTCTTCCTCAGCTTTTCATTTTGGAAAAGATCAAGCCTACAGAAAAGTGGAAAGAATAGTAGAGTGATCTCTCACATATCTTGTATCCCTTTAGCACATCTGCATATGGCACAGCAAGCAGCCTCTGTCTGTATTCTGCATGCTTATGCCCTAGCCCTTCTTCCTCTTCTTCCTTCCTCTCTCCTCTCTGCTCTCCTCTCTTACCTTTCCTCTCTTCTTTCATCTTCCCCTTGGTCACCTCTCTTCTTCCCTCCCTTTGTCCCTCTCCCATTTAAGTACGTGTGTTACTTCACCCTCTGTACATTATTTGTATCCTCAAGGAATAAGGACATCCTATTTTGTAACAGCTATTCAGATCGTTTAACAATGAATTGTACAGTAGCATTGTCTAATACACAGTCTGTATCCACATTTCCCCTATTGTTTAATAATGTCCTGCATAGCAGTTTTTTTTTTCTTTAATGATGTCTTTTTGTTTTGATTTAGGATGCACTGAGGGTCATGTGTCATATTAAATTTCAAGTCTTTAACTTTTCCTTTATTCTACAGTGGTTCCCCACTCTTTTCTAGTACATTGATAGTTGTTTTGCAGAATGCCCCTCAATTTGGATTTGCCTGATTGCCCATCCCTCTGATTTAGAGGGCACATCTGGTTCTCTGATGGAAGGATAACTGGGGTGAGGGATAACCACGCAAACATTATTACACAGGGGAGTGATCTGTCATTTTTAAAAAATATATTCACCAAACTCTTACTGTTGTTTTGAATATCTTAGAATTTGTCCAGTGATAACTATTGTACTCCAGTACCATTTATTTCATCCCTATGTTTTTTTATTGTTAATAAATTCTAAGATTTTTCTGGAGAGCAGCTTGATATATTTTGCCAACATTTTTTATAAGCTACAAAAACTGTCACAATTCGTAGTAAATAGTTTGTTATTGCGTATGTTTGTGGAGGGAATGTTAAAACTTAGGAGCATCTTAGAAGAAGGAAGCCACTTAAAAAGGATGAGAAAGATTTAGTTCTTAAAACTAGATTTGAGTGTTGCCTCCATTACTTAAGGCCAAATTCTCTATTCTGTGAAGCTCAGTTAGCAACCTGTGCTGTAAAATGAATATATTGACATGGGTGAATGGTTCTCTGCTCTGTCAACAACAGTCAGTTTCTATCTAGGAGAACCTGCTGTTTCTGAAAGATTTTGCCTACTCAGTAATCTATGTATCTTAATTAATTTTTCATTTTTTATGCATCAAAAATTAAATTATACCAATCATTCCATCTGATAATATGAAATAATCCTTCAGTTCACTTTTGCAACTAAATTGCTGGTAAATCTACATTTCCCATTGGTCTTTTTGAAATATTGACTAATAGTTTCAGATTCCCATTCCTATTACTATAAATCTCTAGCTGAAATACGTTGAACTTGATCCTAAACACATTCAGCTTAAGAAATGAGCAAGGATTTGGGTTACTCCTATCCCAACCAGTCTTCGGGAATGTTCTCTCCATTTTCATATGCGTGTGATTATATGCATACAGAGAGCCCAACAGATCTGTCCCCTCCATTCCTGTGAATGGTGACAGTGTACAGCTATGCCAAAGCAAATAAACATACACAGACAATTTTTTTCCTATTTAAATCAAGAAGACCTGTTTTAACCCATAATCTCAAGTAACAGTTTTAAGCAAAACCATTACCTTTCAAATAAACTCCTTGGCCATCTTAGTGAAGTTTACTCCACTCATTTTCATGTCAGCCTTCTGTAGTCCTATTTATAAGTAGTACCTGTGCAAGTGATGTTATATGTATCTCTAGTAAGAACTATGAATGACCTAAACTTTTTCAACAGTACACTTACTCTGCCCCTGTTCGAAAAAAATGAAAGCTAATTTTTTAACCCTGATTTGGTTTATAGCTGTATCCCTCTGATTTAGTTCAACCTAAAACTGTTGCTGAAAAAGATGCTCTGTATTCTATCTCATAAATATATGACCTACATACTTCCCAAACTATCATAGCCCAGCTTGTGTGTTACAGCCTGCTCTTCTAAATGGTATTAAATACTGTAATACTTTAGTCTCAAAAAAACAAGAGGTTTTTTGCGGTGTTTTTTTTTTTTTTTAGCTTTCTTACTCTTTACTGTAGCAAAGAATGAAAGGTTGGTAGGGGTGGAGGAGGGGATTCAGTGCCTAGGGAATGAAATATATGAAACTTTCACTGAAGCAAAGATTTTTGCTGCTTAAGCTTTCATATTAGACGATACATTACATAGCTCCACTGAAAATTTTTCCTTCTCCAATGTATCTGAGGTTTTAGGTTTCTGGATTTATTATGGCCCTCAGTAGCAAAGCTGGAGTCAAGTGTTTTCAAGGCTTCCATTAGAAATTCCTTTTTCTGAGTTTATTGCTTGACCTGTTTCAAATTATATGAGAGAAACTTGGCACACAGTTTTTTGAGCTGGATTACTTTTTTTGACCTAAAATCTAATTTATTTCAGTTTGCTTTTAATCTAGAGATGGGCCATCAGCTCTTCTCATAATTTGAGAAGATTCGAGTATAATTATGAATCATGAGTCTATAAAAAGAAAAAAGAGTGAAAGAGGAAAAACGAAACTGTATTTTCTAACTTATTTATGATTTTTTCAAAATCCTTGAAAATTTTGAGAAATTTGTTTTTTCAAAGCACTTGATTACTGTGTTTGGTAAGTTTCTGCAGATCATTTCACTATGTGCAATGTAGCATGCACATATTGGTACATGACTGTCAGAGTTCATCTGACTGTTTTTATCATACATTGTTCCATTAGAATTTCATCATCTTGAGTATGTGGTATTCCTATCAGAGTGTGTGGAAGAAGACAGAAAAATATTATGTGCAGGTCATTTAAAATATTGCCCATAATAGTGCTCCATCTCCTCTTCACAGGAGGCCAACCTGAGGCCTTGCTCAACAGGCTTCAAACTCTGTAACTGGGCACTGAGCAGTGATCTTAGCTCCTGCTTTCCTATCATCCGTCTCATACTTATTGTTATCTTTTTGCGACATTTCCCTCCCACTTTCTTTATCACTTGTACTGTTATTCTTTTCTCATTTTTCATCTGTGTAACACTATGGAATGATTGTCAGGTTTAAGGTGATTTGATTGTTCATCTTCTTAGAGACCAGATCATATTCACCACAGTACTGATTTGCATGTATATGT
>RJWM01031548.1:0-22353 GCA_004363535.1 Dasyprocta punctata | reverse complement strand
TGCTATGTTGCCCAGGCCAGCCTTGAACTCTAGGGCTTAAGCAGTCTTTTTGCCTCAGCCTCCTGAGTTCCTGGAACTACAGGTGTGCACCACCTACTCAGGGTTTCATCATATTCTTAACCTGCCCTTTGCTTTGTGTAGATCCTACTGTGACGGACTTTGTTAAATCTTACTTGCAGAGACCCATCACAATCCGTACTCCCAGCAGGCCCTGAAGCAGCTGTGCCAGCCCCATCCCTCCAGCAGCAGTTTCTGGAGAGGGCGGGCACTGGCTTGTCTGCAGAGTAGGTCTGAAGCTGTATGAAGGAAGCCAGTAGGTGTCTGCACCTGGGACATGGCTCTGCAGCAGATCAACACTCGCCAGCTGCTTCCCCAAACACAGCATCCACTCCTCTCAGTTCTGGATCCTTCCACTGTGTGGCCTTGTGTGTGATGTGCACATACGCTGCGCATCGGTATTGTGGACAAGGTGGTAGTGGCACTGTTTCCTCCACCACTAGCTCCTTCTGTAGCCAGGGCGGAAGGGCAGCATCACTGGGACTCCAGTGCATTAGCCACCGGCAGCTCCTGTGGGTCATGCTTCTTTTATCTATAAATCTTTCGCATTATAGTAGCTGGCTATATGTCCAGTACCTTTCCCTGAGGGACACAGAAAGTAATCCACGTGTTTACCCACTGGGTATGATGAACAGCAAGGAGTATGCAGAAATGGCAAAACAGGATTTGGACCCACCTTTATAATCCAGCTAAAGGGCCAGTAGTTTGGCTCAGTGGCTTAAGTGCCTGCCTGGTAGGTGCAAGGTTGTAAGTTTGATCCCCAGTACCGACAAAAAAAATAAAATAAAATAAAATAAAATAAAATATAATCCAGCTAACTGGTTTGCATATGTTTACCCAAGCATCACAAAGGGTCCAATAGACCCACATCACTCAAGGATTTGTTTAAAAAAAAAAAGTTTTCCTTTGATTTTCTGGTAGAGAAAAAGTGATTTTTCCCAAGTGTTTGACTCCCAGCCCAGTTAAGTTCAATGGCACATGAAAAACCAGATTTGCAAGTTTTGGAGATCAAAAATGAATCATCAATTACACATGCATAGATGCTGACAAAACAGGAAGAGAGGTGACAAGACTGCCACAGAGGAAAGGAAGGCTAAACACATGTGCCATCAGTGTAAGTAAGAAGTAAAATGTGGGCCAGGAATTTAGCTCAGTGGCAGAGCACCTGCCTGCCAAGTGTGAGGTCCTGAGCTCTATTCTGCTATGGTTTATACATTGTGTCAACTTGAGAAGTCTAGAAGCTTAATTAAGTAAGGCAGCAGCTCTACATCCTGGGGTGTAGGGCACAAGCAGTTACCTGTTCCTTGTGCCAGTTTGAGAAGGTCAGAAGTTTAACTGAGAGACTTAGCCAGGGTTCTTACTTTGTAAATATCCTCATCCTGTGCAAAGGAAGGCAGGGATGTTTGTGAAGCTACACCAACCCTGGAGGGAGGGGGTGGCCTGTGTACAGTATAAGGGAGGAGAAGAGGCTTGCTCTTGCTCCTCTTACTCTGGCTGCTTTTGTTCGGCTGCTGACTTGAAGTGTTGTCCTAGTGTCATGCCACCCTGCCTTGGAGCCAGCTAATTATGGACTGAAACCTCCAAAAACTGTAAGCTAAATAAACCTTTCCTTCCCTAATTTTGGGCGTCAGGTATTTTGTCTCAGCAACGAGTGAAAAGTAACTGAGACAGACTCCCAGTACAACCCGCCCCCCCAAGATGTGTGCATGAAACATGCATTGTCATGTGTGAAGACTGCCCTGTGTGTGACAGTTAACCAAAAATTATGTTTGTTGTACAGTTCTATTGCTATTTTCATTGTAGTTCATGTAGGAATTTATTTTTGATGTCATCAAATTTTAGGCTTTTTTTTTTTTACACTTTTTTTTTTTTGTACCAGCGATAGAACTTACGACCTTGTGCTTGCCAGGCAGGTGCTTGTGCTGCTGAGCTAAACCCCCCAGCCCAGATTTTAGGCTTTTTAAGCAAGTGCACAACTGATGTGAAAATGCTGATCTCTATTCTAAACATACAATACATATTAAGAATTTAATAATTTATTTTATTTTATGTTCCTGTTAACTACACACTGTGTAATAAGAACATCCTGGCAAAACCACAAAACCACTGGGATGTCAAGTATGTCCCACAAAAAGGCCAGAAAAGCAAAACACATGTGCTGGCAGCATAAAAGATGCGTGTGTATAGAACATGCTATTGTCATGTGTGGAGACTGCTGTAGGCATGATAATTGAAATAAAGATTTTTTTTTGTAGTACTATTGGCATTTTCATTGTAGTTCTTTTTTTTTCTTTCTTTCTTTCTTTCTTTCTTTCTTTTTTTTTTTTTTTTTTTTTTTTTTTTTTTTTTTTTTTTTTTTTTTTTTTTTTTTTTTTTTTTTTTTTTTGGTGCTGGGGACCTAACCCAGGCTTTGGGCTCATAAGGCAAGAACACTACCACTGAGCCCCAGCCCCAGCCCATTGTAGTTCATATAAGAATTTATTTCTGTTGTTTTTTAGACTTTGTACACCAAAAACCAGTTGATGCTGACAATTTTGATTTTTTTTTTCAAAACCGTCTTCCGTATTTGAGATTTTATTGGTTGAGGATCAGTACAGACATTTCACTTTGTACACAACTCTTACCATATGTACCACTGGGTGTGGTGGCTCACACCTGTAATCCCAGCACTCGGGAGGCTGAGGCAGGAGAATTGTTGTGAGTTCGAGACCAGCCTGGGCTACAAAGTGAGTTCAAGGCCAGCCTGAACTGCATAGTGAGACCCTGTCTCAAAAAATAGGGCTGGGGATTTAGCTCAGTGGCCTAACTGCCTGCCTGGCAGAAATGAGATTGTGAGTTCAATCCCCAGTACCAAAACAAACAAACAAACAACAACAAAAAAAAAAAACCACATGTACCAAAAAGTCTGAAAAGCCATGTATTGTTTCTTTTTCAGTTATTCCAGTGACTTTCCAGCTTCAAATTTGGAGGCAGATTTTCAGTGAAAGGATTAAGCACCAGTATCTTCAAATGTTGATAAAGTGTTACTTATGTCTCACCGATTCACAATTTTGTATCATATACGCTACATACTCAAATTTTCTGTCTTTCACAGCACATTAACAAAATTAGGCAAACTGGACTACCATGAGCAAAGATGTTAAGAAGCACACGTGATTCTGACAGGGCACCAATCAGAAAGTAGTTTTCTTTAAGAAACAATTCTGCTAAAAACAACATGGGAATAGAAGTCACTTAAAATATCCAAGACATATTAAATGCATGACTGTGATTCCAAATTGCTATTTAATGTGCTTAGTATCACAGGATATAAAACTAACCCCCACCTATGGAATGTTAAGCTGACATTCAAGACAGCCAGAGCCTGCCATAATTCACTATCCCACTATTTTCTGGTTATACCAAAAAATAGCCAGCGAATGATTTAACCTCTATAAAAAAATCATTTAGGCTTAAAAAAATGCGATGAGGTGGGATTCCCTCCTTTGAATTAATCTTTTTTTCTCTCTCTCTTTTTTTCTTTTTGGGGCACCAGGGGATCGAACTCACAACCTCGCACCTGCCAGACAGGCACTTAAGCCACTGAGCCAAACTCCTGGTTATTCCCTTCTTTTAAAAAATATTTCTAGAGCTACTAAAAACCTTGCATTTACAAAATAGTTGGTAAAAATATTCCTATGGATTGCACAAGACGGGAGACAGGGACTACTGATAAGACCTGGTGTGTGGTTCATCAGACTCGGCTGCTTTCTCTTCTGCTTCGTCAGAAGCTGAACGCACGTTTGTGGTTTCTCCAGCTTCCGCAGGTAAATGAATCTTCCTTGGCTTCCTGATGAACCACTTCGACCTGTTTTCCCTTTGCTTCCCTTTTCCCTTTTGGTTGCGCTTTTTTTGTCCAACGATTTATCCTTTCCCGCTGCCTTTTTCCGCTTCGTTTCCACTTTCGCAGGAGCAGGCTCCGCCCCTTCGGCCAAGCTGAGCTTTCTCGTGGGCATCTTGACTGCTGGGTGGGGTGAGTGCGGAGTGGGGGGTGGGGGTGGGGGAGGTGGGAGGGGTACTGCGGCGGAGGCGCACGGGAGCCTCACGGAGCTGCACTGCTTAGCCGCTGCCGCTACTTCTGCCGCCAGAGCTGCTGGCACCTGCCGGGACCTGCCTTGATGCTTTTTTCCTAATAAACTCAATAAACATTAAAAATGCAATACTTACTAGCCGGGCGTGGTGGCTGACACCTGTAATCCCAGCACTCCGGAACCTGAGGCAGGAGGATTGTTGTGAGTTCGAGACCAGCCTGGGCTACAAATTGAGTTCAAGGCCAGCCTGAACTGCATAGTGGGATTCTGTCTCAAAAAATAGGGCCGGGAATTTACCTCAGTGGTGCAAGCGCCTGCCTGGCAGGCATGAGGTTGTGAGTTCAACCCCCAGTACCAGAAAAAAAAAAAAAAAAAAGAGAAAACTCAATACTTTATTTTTGTAATTTTTCCCCATTAAGCACTTGTTTAATAAAGTTCATAAAATTAAAATTAATTCATCAATAGAAATATTCTAAAAAGCAAACGGATCTGACAGACCCATGTTTCTATACCTTGATGACAAAGTTAGTCTTATGTTCCATTAACAGTTTTTTTTTTTGTTTGTTTGTTTTTTGGTACTGGGGACAGAACTCACAACCTTGCACCTACCAGGCAGGCGCTTAGGCTACTGAGCTAAATCCCCGGCCCTATATTTTGAGACAGGGTCTCACTATGCAGTTCAGGCTGGCCTTGAACTCACTTTGTAGCCCAGGCCTTGAACTCACAATGATCCGCCTGCCTCCGCCTCCAAAGTGCTGGGATTACAGGCATGTGCCACCTTGGGTGGCCATTAATAGTTTTTGAATTAAATTTTTTTCATTTTGGTCATTAGATTGTTTCACTATAGTAAAATATGACTAACAAAGTTTACCATTTTAAACTTTTCTTTCTTTCATTTATTTATTTATTCTGTCTTTTTGAGACAGAGCCTCCCTGTGCAGTTCAGATTGGCCTTGAACTCACTGTGTAACCCAGACTGGCCTCGAACTCGCAATGATCCTCCCACCTCAGCCTTCTAAGTGCTGGGATTACAGGCGTGCGCCACTACACCTGGCTCTTCTTTCAGTTTTTTGAGAGAAGATCTCACTATGTAGTTCAGGCTGGGCTTGAATTTGTGATGATTCTCCTGCCTCAGCCTCCCATGTACCAGGATTACAGGCATGTGTCATTATGCATGGGTTTTTTTTGTTTTTTGTTTTAATCAAGATGAGCATCTCACTTGTTGGCCAGGTTCATCTTGAACTGCTAGGTTCAAGTGACTCTCCTGTCTCAACCTCCTAAGTGTTGGGACAACAGGCATGCTCCACCAAGCCTGGTTTAAGAGTTAAGTACACAATCGTGGCCTTAATCACATTCATAATATTTTTTCCAACACCTTCCTATTACCCAGAACAGAAACTGTAACAACTAAGCAATAATTTCCTATTTCCTCACCCCCCCAACCCCTAGTAACCTCTATTCTTCATGATTTTGTCTATTCTTAGATAAATTCATTTAAGTGGAGTCATACGGCATTGGTTTTTGCCTGGATATTTCATCTGGCATGTCTCCAAGGCCCATGAATATGATGACACAAATCGGAACTTAACCTCCTCAAGGCCAGGAATCCAGTGTATGGAGACACATTTGCCTCTCCACTGCTTGGCTGAGGAGACTGGGGCTTTCCCCTTTCTTGCTACTGTAATTCTGCCATGAGCCCTGGTACACATGTAACACCGTGAGTCTGTCTCTAAGGGGACTTGCTGGGTCACAAAATTTTACAGCTTCCTTAGAGAAATGCCTGCAAGTCCTTCACTTCGAAGTGTGTTTCTTTTCAGTTCTCCATGTACTCTGGATGTTAGTCCCTTATGGCTTACATCTCACCAAGATTTCTTCCCTTTTCATGAGTTGCCTTTTCGCTGCTTAGTGTCCTTGCGTGCACACACAACTGATTTTTGTGTTGATCTTCCGTTCTGTAATCTTGCTGGAGTTGAGTCTATAGTAGATTTCTTGTGGATTCTTTAGAACTCTTCTTACTTTTTTTCTTAGATGAAGGAGGTATCTTGCTAGTTTGCCCAGGGTGACCTCAAATTTATGATCTTCCTCCTCAGCAACTGGGATTCCAGGTGTATCCCAATTCCTAGCTCTTTTTTTTTTCTACAGAGCCTTGTGTTGTGCATAGCAGGCAAATGGTCTACCATGGAACTACACTCTTAGACTTTGGGGTTTTCTTTTTTCTTTTTCTTTTTTTGGTAACTGGAATTGAATTCATGATCTCATGCTTGCCAGGCAGGTGCTGTGCTGCTGAGATATATTCCTAGCCCTAGGGTTTTCTATATAAAGGGTCATGTCATTTGCAAATAGTTTTACCTTATACTTGGTCTTAGGAGAAAAGGTCCTAGTCTTTTACCCAAGTGTATCAGCTGTGAAATCTTTATAAATGACCTTTATCATTGATTATTTTTGGGCACTCAATCTGAAGCAGTGCAGAGAAAATGAGAGAGAGGGATAAAGATTAGAGAGGCCTTTAATGCGGTGGGCATGGGAGAGTTTGATAGGGGTGCAGCGGCTCTCAAACAAGAACAAAGAAGTGGGACTACTATCAGTTTTGCCTAGGAGAGGAGTTTGGGAGGTGGGCAAAATGACATATCAACAGCTGATTTGAAGGAGCATCTGTAAAACAGAAAGATTTACTGGGGGCTCGAGGTGGAGGCTTGGGGGGTTGTGGGGTCTTGGGACTGGAGGGCTCGACACACACACAAAAAGGGAGCGGGAGTTTTTTTCTGGAATGAGAAAGAGAACATAGAGGTTACTCTTGGAGAAATAAGTTGTTTTTCTGGGTCAGGTACCAAGTTGAGCGGATGTCATGTTACAGACAGCTAAGCCCAGGCTAGCAGAATCTATCAATCGTGCTAAGGAAATTCTTTTTAGCCCTCCCCCACCCCCACTGGGGCTCCAACCCAGGACTTCATATGATGCTAAGTTGCCTAGGCTGGGCACAGATTTGCAGTCCTCCTGCTTCTGCCTCCCACAATGTTGTGATTATAGATGTGTGCTTTTTATCATGAAAGGACATTGAGTTTTGTCCAAAAAAAAAAAATTTTTTTTTTTTTTTTGCGTGAATTGTGTAAGAGTCTCCTTAGCCTTACTAATGTGTATTTATTACATTGATTTCTTCACATTGAAACTCTTGTAGCCCTGGGATAAATTCTATTTGGTCATGATGCAGTTTTTTTAATATGTTGATGGATTGAGTTTGCCTGCATTATATTGATAATCTGCTAAACTGCCATCTTTCCTTTCATTTTTGTGTTGTTTTATGGAGTATCATTACAACTGACCTCTGGCCAGGAGATGCTTAGAAATTTCACTCCCTGTGTCACCACCACAGTTACAGCTCTGTGGTCCAGGCTCATCCTTGGGCCACACCAGGAAGAGGAAAATAAAGAGGTGATTCCCCTGCTGTGTCAGGCCACTGTCCCTTTTCCTTATTCCTCTAATAACACTTTTAGCCTACAGAGCCACACTGCTACTGCCAGTTCTTGGAGAAAAAAAGAAAAAGAAATGGAATCTCCTACCATGCTCCCCAGCTCACAGGGTCCCTTCCTGGTCCTCTGGCTGGACCTACGATGGGTTTTCTTTTGGAGTTTTTATAGCCTGATCTCAGAGATAATATCCATGGGAAACGAAAACCACCAGGAAACTCCAGTATGCCTTGAAGCTTTGACTGTCCCTAATCTGCCTACTTCTGTTTTGCATAGTTCTCAGTAATGCTTTGTAATTGTTTTCATTTCCAGTTGCCATCAGTGTGACAGGTATAATGAGTTTAAAAATCTTGGTCAGAACCAGAAGCTAGGAGACTTTTCTCTACCTCACACTGGGCCAGACATGACACCTGTAATCCCAGCTATTTGGGATGCTGAAACTGGAGGATTACAAATTTGTGCCCAGTCTGGGCAACTTAGTGGAAACCCATCTGAGACAAAATAAAAGGGGTGAGGCTGTAGCTCAGTGGTAGTGTGAGCCTGGGTTTGATCCCCAGTATCACAGCAAACAAAAGCCCACTGCATTAGTTCTAAGAATTCTTGACTCTGACTTAATTTTCAGAAGACTGCTCTTACAGCCAGACCTGTGCAAACTCACCTTGAGAAGTTACTTCTGAGAACTCAAATCTGAGGTCATCTGCACAATAATTACTAGGGTTCAGGCTAATCTTGCTCAAACTCATGTTGAGAAGTTACTTTTTCAGAGTTTGTTTTCAAAACACTATTCTTAATTTGCATTTTCATAGAAATCCTTCTATGAACTTGTACGTCTCTACTTTTTAAAAAAAACTGCTTCATTTCATCTTAGATGGGCTCAAATTTAGTTAGAAGTTTCTTTTGAAAACAATTTATGAATCTGTGGTTTGTTTACAGAAACTGTTGAGACAGGGTCTCACTGTATAGAGTGGTTTTGAACTATGCAGTCCAGGTCAGCCTTAAACTCACAGTCATTCTCCTGCCTTAGCCTCCCAAAGTGCTGGGATTGCAGGCATGTACCACCAAGCCCAGACAAAACCTCTCTTTAAAGGTGGGCATAGTGGTGCATGCCTATAATCCCAGCACCCTGAGAGGCTAGTGAGTTCAATTCCACCCTGGGAAACTCAGTGACTGAGCAAGACTCTATCTCAAAATTAAAAAATGGCCTGGAATGTAGCTCAGTGTAAAGGCGGGTTCCAACTTTTTTTTTTTTTTTTTTTTTTGGTACCAGGGATTGAACTCACAACCTTGCGCCTGTCAGGCAAGCGCTTAGGCCACTGAGCTAAATCCCCAGCCCCATGTTTTGCGACAGGGTCTCACTATGCAGTTCAGATTGGCCTTGAACTCACTTTGTAGCTCAGGCAGGTCTCAAGCTTACAATGATCCTCCTGCCTCAGCCTTCTGAGTGCTGGGATTAAAGGCGTGTGCCACCACATCTGGCTGGTAGGTTTAATCTTCAGCACCATCAAAACCAGCAAACAAAAATTACTGTTTCAGCTATTTTCTCAAAACTGTGATGTAAAAGAACTCATGAATGTGAGCTTTTCACAAAAACTGAAAAGTGTACCTCTTCTGAAGTGGTTACCTCTTCTGCCTACTTCTGAAAGGTCAAAGCTTGAGACAAAATCTTGCTCAGTGTGTTCTAGGACTGTTAGTACTGCTTAGTATCTAGGATAGGGTTCAGCAAATTATGACCCAGGAGACAAATCTGGTCTATAGATTGTTTTCATATCATCATTGAGTAAAAAATGGATTTTACATTTCTAAAGAGTTGTTAAAAAGGAGTATGTGACAGTTCATATGTGGCATACAAAGCTTAAAGTACTATCTAGCCTGAAAGGAAAAGGTTTTGACAATACTGTTCAAAGGTCATCATTGTAGGCTAGAAAGTGAGAGGTACCCTATAAGATTGGGTAATAAAATGGCTCTGCCCCTGCCCAAGGATGGTAAACGGGCCAAATCAGGTATAAGGCAGCCTAGCCCGAAGTTGCAAAAGCTCTCAGCCTTTCCATCACCCTCCTGCTTGACTCTGCCACCTCTTTGACCACCTCGTCCACCAGCTGCCTCTTCACCTGCCATTCACATGCTGAGTTCAGTCCTGAGCCCTTTCCTCCCCTCTGCTGCTCACCCCAGAAATCTAAGCAGCCCTCAGAACAACTGTTATAAGCCCCAATCATCAGCTATCTGGTGTGTACATCTGGTGCTTACTTCTGAGTTATGGGATCTCAGGCAAATCCCTGAACCTCTTTGGGCGTTTCCCTCTCTGTATCAGGAATGAGAATAGGGTTATTCTGAGGTTAAACAAGATAAAGCCTATAAAACACCAGCATGTAAGCAGTCATTACTCTTGGTTCTGATATTACCCCCTCCTAGAAGTTTGGAAAACCATTTATAAATAATCCACTTCAAAACCTCTGTCTGAGGCTGGGGGTGTGGCTCAGTGGTGTAGCGCTTACTTATGTGAGGTCCTGAGGTGGGTCCTTAGCACGGCAACAAACAAGAACACCAAAAAACCCCCAAACAAGTGTTCTTCCCCTTCTGGGTTAGATTAATAATTGTCCCCCTTCTCTGTTACTAATAAAATGCTAAATTTAGGAGAGACAACAATGGCCACATCAGCAAACAAACCTAGTCTGGGAACCAGTGCCATGCACGGGCCGCCACTGGGCTGGAAACAGCCAGACCCAAGCCCCTCGCTGTGAGTCAGCACCATTTGCGGACTGGGGGTGAGAGAACAATGGCCACACCAGCAAACAAGCCCAGTCTGGGAATCAGTGCTATGCATGGGCCACCACCGGACTGGGAACAGCCAGACCCCAGCCCCTTCTGGCACAATGGCTGGCAGACAAGAAGTATCCCTCACCCCCACCCCATAAGCAACCAGCTTATCCAGAGAAACACAGGCTGTGATGATAATTATCAAGATGAAATGCAATTGGATGCCTGTGGTTCTTTGGTGTTGCACTTACATTGCAGGGCTAGGGCCAGTGGTCTGATCATAGGTTCAGAGGATAGCTGGATGCAGTGTGGCATCTATGGGGGGGACTCCTTCTGAGGGTTGCAGCCATTATTGATTCCCTATGGTCTTGTTTTGAGGTCCTGTATCATTTCCATTGTTTTGTTGGGTTGAGTTTTATTCTTTCTGTTAAATCCAATGGCAGGAGAAGCTATTTCAAGGATGCAAGATATATTATGGTAGCAATTTTGGATTTACTATTGGCTTGTTTTGAAATCCCTTATTGCATTCATTGTTTTTTTGTTTCTATTCTATTTGATTTTTGTGTCTGAAGTCATCTAGAACTATTTTGAAGACATTAAAAGGCATTATGGTAACTTGTTGATTTCATGTTTTGAAGTCCTGTATCTCTTACACTGGTTTGTTTTGACTGGTTTTATTGTTTTATCCTCTTTGAAACAAAATAAAATGCTGAATTTCTTTCTTTCTCTTTCTTTTGTTTGTTTTTTGGTACCAGGGATTGAACTCATGACCTCTCACCTGCCAGGCAGGTGCTTGCGCCACTGAGCTAAATCTCTGACCCTAAAATGCTAAATTTAAATGAACACACAACTATCTAGAGGTTTTTTAGTCTTCCTATAGGGTTGCAAGAGGATGAGACTGTTCCGGATGACAAGATCAGTGTAATTTCCAGGCTCCCACTTCCTCTTCCCGCTTCCATGGGTTTAAACAGGGATGTGGAGCTGGTGGAGCAACAGCAGTGGGTGTTGGATTCCTAGGTGATCTTTCTAAACAGTTGTTATCTAACCCTCAGCCTGAATCACCCATCTACATCTGAACTACCACATGAAAAACAAACTATTTTTTTTGAATCTGTTTCAGAGTTATAGCAGCTTAGCCTATAGTTGAATTAACACATGCCCCAAATGCTTATCTATAACTGTCTCTTTTGTCCCAAAGTCACCTCAAATTCAGAACTTTTTTTTATACTGCATAATTGAACTCAGGACTTTGTGCTTGCCAGGCAGCGCTCATGCCACTGAAGAGCTATATTCTTGGTCCACCTCAAATTTAAAACTTGTAAAATAAAATTAAAAAAAAAAACCCTATCAGCAGGCCATGCATACATGTTCTCTTGTATTCCTGAACACACAAAATACTTTTCTTTTTTTAGCACCAGGGATCGAACTCACAACCTCATGCCTGCCAGACGGGCACTTAAGCCACTGAGCCAAACTCCCGGCCCTAGTTTTTTGAGGCAGGGTTGCACTATGTAGCTCAGGCCAGCCTTGTGCTCTCATTGTTGCCCAAGCTGGCCTCGAACTCGCAATGCTCCTCCTACCTCAGGCTCCCCAGTGCTGGGATTAAAGGTGTGCAAACCACGCCTGGCTCAGTCCTTCATACTTGCAAGTGTTTCTCAAATGTGAAAAAGAACTACCTTTTCCAAATTCCCAGTCTACTGTGGACCAGTATTTTTACAAAACACAATAAACAAGAATTACACAAATTACTAGAAAAATGATCACATTTAGAAGCCACAGCAACAGCAAGTTTCTCAATGCTTAGCCCCTCCTCCTTTACCGAGGACTGAACTCAGAGCCCTTGCACTGAGTTATATCCCTGGGTCTTTTTATTATTTTTGAGATGGGGTCTTGCTAAATTGCCTAGGCTGGTCTTGAAGTCATGATCCTCTTACCTCAGCCTCTCAAAGTGCTGGGACTGCAGGTGTGACTCTCAAGGCTTACTCTTAATACTAATTTTGTCATGACAGGTAACAGCAGATCCATGCTGGTCCCCAGACTATTCCTCCCCAGTGATACTGACTCTCCCTTCTCCCTGTCTAGGAACCACCACTCATCGAAGGTCCAACCATCTCTATTGCCTTCAACATGACTTCCTGGTATTATGGCCCACAATGGCATCCTATTCAATATACACACCATCTTTTATCATGCCCATTATCATTAATCACATTACCACAGTACTCTGCTAAACATCAGAGCAGAAAGCTTCATCAAGTCTGCGGTATATATAATTCACTCTGCAGCCTCAGCCTTGTGCCTGGATGTGGTAGAAGCTTGGAAATACAGTTAGTTATGAAAGAGTCTGACACATCTTTGTGAAGCCAGAAGACAATTAGAAAATTGTAACAACTCTAAACAGACCTTTATTGACTGACAGTGTGGGTTTAGACTGAAAGGCTGAGTGGTCTGGGCCACAGGGACCGAAGTGGGGAGCTCAGTAGGCTGTCTGAGACTGCTGCTGGCGGTAGCCACCACGGCGCATGTAGCCCTCATTTTTGCGATAGCCATCCTTCTGGTCTGTGGGAAGGAAGGGAAGAGTGTGAAGGCCAGGGGAGAGGCGGCAGCGACCAGGGGCCTGGACAGCAGAGAATGAAACCACTCACCTCGGAAGTAGCCGCCATAGGTGCCCTGCTTGTGGTCAAACACCCGCTCGTTATTCTCCACCAGGCTGCCCAGTTTTTCGGCCAGCTGGAGAGCCAGGTTCTGTTGGGCAGTGGGCTCAGTGCGGTGCATCACCACTGTCTGCGTGGGCTGGTCTAGGGAGGCCTGCGGGCAGCAAGGCAGAGAAGGGACAGGGGAGACCAGGCCTTGCAGTCTGGTCTCCATGACACCACCCCTCCCCATTCACCACCTCTGCCCTTACCATCAGCTCTTCGTTAATGATCATCTTGCTGATAATGGAATGTACCGTGGGCAAATCCAGTTCAAACATGTCTGACAGCGTCTCCATGCTGGGGAGAAAGGTGGCAGGAAACAATTAGGACCCTTGATCCCAAACAGGGCCCTCTGCTTCCCCAGGGCCCACCTTACCTGATGGAGTCATAGACACTGCTGTAGGTGAAGAGGTAGGTCCTCAGTGACTCTTCCTGGATCTTCCTGTGGGACAGTAAAGGGGGTGGGTCTCAGGAAAAAGGACCAAAAAGTCCCTCCCTCCCCACCTACTGCGGCCTCTTCTCTGCTCACCTAACCAGCATGGTGCGTACTTTGTCAGCCTCAGGGAAAAGATCCCAAACTTTCCCATTCATCTTCTCATTAATGATGAAACTGTGGCAGGTCTTCCAATCTCCCATCTTCATGGCCTTGGAGGCCGCAACCACATGTTCTCTCATTGACTCGGGGGGACCTGAAAGGGTTGGGAATGAGACAGGGCCCAGGGAACTCTGAGGCTGAGGATGTGGCTCAGGGGTACAGTGCCCCGTAAGCACTGTGTAAAGTGGGCAAACAGCTCTCCCAGCTCTACACTAAATAGCCATGGGATCACAGTAGTCACATAGTATCTGAATAATTTATTTAGGCCTGGACTAAGCTGGTCCACAGGTGGGTTTCTGGATTCCTGCCATAGTTGTGTGCCTAACCTCATGTGTACATTCCTAAGAAAAGCATTCACAGCTTTCACCAGATTCTCACAGGTTATTTGCCTGAAACAAGAAGTCTAACATCTTGACTAGAATAGTATTTACCAAACTTCACTCGTTGTCTTTAAGATTTCTAACATATCCATATACTCAGTAATGTCCTTGAGAGTAATTCATTTATTTTCCTTAAAAAAGTCTTTTTTTTTTAAAGCATCAATCCAAACTATGTAAAATCACAGGTTAGATGTGCTGATCATGGACCTGGGTCACCAAATACTATCCTGAGACAAGCAAGGAACATGGCCAGGAAGAGTGCCTGGAATTCAGGACAGACATTGTAAAAGCTGTGAGACTACAAACGGGTGACATCCGCGAACATGGCAGACACTGGAATAGGCACAGCAAGCTCAACTATGTAAATATATCAGACCCAGACAGAAATGTATGACGAGGACTAAGTCTAGGGAGGAACCTTTTTAGTCCCCATTTAACACTCCTTCCTGACAGCTTCTACTTCAACACTCACCAAAGCTAGCTCTTTGTGAGGAGGCGGGCCAAGCTTGGCAGAGCCTCCAAAAGTTCTAAGATATGTAAAACTTCAGAATTTTTTTTAAAATATGAGAAGAGCTTGCTTTATTACTTATTTGTTAGCCAGGTGTGGTGGCACACGCTCTTAATCCCAGCACTCGGGAGGCTGAGGTAGAAGGAGCGTTGTGAGTTCGAGGCCGGCTTGGGCTACAACGCGAGCCCAAGACCCATCTGAGCTACATAGTGCGACCCTGCCTCAAAAAAACTAGGGCCGGGGGGGCTCAGTGGCTTAAGCACCTACCTGGCAGGCATGAGGTTATGAGTTCGATCCCCAGTGCAGCAAAAAAAAAAAAAAAAAAAAAAAAAAAAAAAAAATCGTTCATTTATTTATTTATTTATTGGTACCGGGGCTCAAACTCATGACCTTGTGCTTGCCAAGCAGGTGCTTGTGCCGCTGAACTAAACCCCCAGCCAAAACTTCAGATTTTTACTAGATGTTTCCCTCTAAATTATCCCTACGTAAGCTCAACAATATCTGCATAAGGGGCACCTGTACTTGAGCATGACCACACACACAATAAGTAAAAGACAAATGTATAAAGGATAGACCACGGGCAGCAAGCTTGGCTCACGCAAGTTCTGCCACGCACCAACTGCACAAGAAGGCTGTGGTGGCACATGGCTGTAATCCTGCCTCCTGGTTATTTGTGAGGCAGAGGCAGGAAAATTCCAAATTCAGGTTCTGCCTGGGTAACTTAGCAAAGACCTGTCTCAAAATAAAAAGGGTCAGGAATGTGGCTCAGTGGTAGAGCACTCCTGAATTTGATTCCCAGTACCACCCTATAACTAGCTACATTCCCAGCCCTTAAAAAGTTTATTTTTGTTGTTTTAAGACAGGGTCTTGTTAATTTGCCCAGGCTGAAAACAGTCTCAGTTGTTAAACTGCCTAGGGTAGCTGCTCACATTCACCCTCAAACTTGTGACTTTGGCCTCCTAGAGTGTTGAGATCACAGGAGCCAAAACAAAACAAAAAAAGAAAAGAAAGAAAAGGAAAGAAAGAAAGAAAAAAAAAAGACTAGAGGCACATTAGCTGAATTAAACTGCAATTTCACTTTGCCTGTTTTTTCATCAGGAAAAGGGGGGTAACAAGAACACTTTTTTTTCCAGCACCAGGGATTGAACTCACAACCTCACGTCTGTCAGACAGGCACTTAAGTCACTGAGCCAAACTCCCAGCCCTGGTTTTTTGAGGCAGGGTCACACTGTGTAGCTCAGGCCGGCCCTGCGCTCGCGTTGTAGCCCAAGCGGGCCTCGAACTCACAACACTCCTCCTACCTCAGCCTCCTGAGTGCTGGGATTAAAGGCGTGCGCCACCATGCCCGGCTACAAGAACACTCTTAACACTGAGATTATTTAACAAAGACTAAATCAGTATTATTTATAAAATATTCCTAACAGTACCAGACAGAGGTATTATTGAATCAAATGGAATCAACTGTTAGAGGAGACTTAGTCCCTTTAAATTCTGTTTTAAGACAGGATCTTGCTTATTTCAGGTTGGTCTTGAACTTGCAGTGACCCTCCTGCCTCAGCCTCACTAGTGTCGGGATTAAATGCATGTACCACCACACCTGGCTCCTTTAATTTTCCTTAACCCTTAATCATAATCAAAGAGCAAGGAAGTGTGCTGCACTAAAGTCCCACACTCACCTAGCAAAGGCTGTCGCTCACCCACCCGCAGCTGGTGATGGAACTGCTTGCTGATCATGCGTCGGCGGGCATCGCTCTCGTGGGCGGCCATATAGGGGATCTCCAAGAGCATGGCAGACACCAGATAGACACATTCCAGCAGTTCCAGGTTGATGTGCAGGTGGAAGGGCACCTGCCGGCGGCGCTCCACCTTCTCCTGCTCCTGGTTGCGCTCCTGGAGGCTGCGCAGCAGCAGCCCTTGGCCCAGAAGCTCCTTGGCCCGGCCACTTGACTGGATGTCCAGCAGGGCATTGTGTGCATCCTTGGTCAGGCCTTGGCGGAAGGCACAGATGCCCAGCTGCACCATTGTGCGGTTGTAGAGAATCTGGGGACAAAGGGTAATGCATTCAGTGGTGACAGCCACAGCTGAGTTGACTCTTTATTCAGAAGATATACTTAAAGCACCTATTACGTGCTGAGTATTAGGCCATGGCTTAGGGACATAAAACAAAGTAGATAAGCCCTGACTTCCACAGAACTTCTAGATGTGAACAATGACACTATGAGGATGATGATTCATGCTAAGGAGAAAAATGAAATGGGAGGGAGTTAGTACGGAAGCTGGCATGGGAATGGTGGGCTGCAATCTGATCTAATTAGGAAGGCTGTCTTTTTTTTTTTTTTTTTGGTACTAGGGATTGAACTCACAATTTCACACTTGCCAAGCAGGCACTGTGCCACTGAACCATATCCTTGGCCCAGGAAAGCCATCTTTTGAAAAGAATATATGAATAAAGACCCAAAGAAGAGAAAGCCAGTGATATAGATACTACACTGAAATCTATAAAACAATGCAGAGGAAAATTAAGTAAGTCAAGACACAGAATGTGCAAGTTTGAATGCTTTAATATTAAGATGTTTATTCTCTCAAACTTGATTTATGAATCTAATTTTATCCTACTGCATTTTTGTTAACATTGACAAGTTAATTCTAAAATTTATGTGGAGCCGGGAATGGTGGCACATCCCTGTCATCTCAGCACTTGAGAGCCTGAGGCAAGAGGACAGCCATGAGTTCAAGACCAGCCTAGGCTACATAGTGAGTCTGAACTACATAGCAAAACCCTGTCTCAAAAAAATAAATAAATAAATAAAATTAAATTTATGTGGAAATGCAAAGGGTCTAGACATTCAAAACAATCCTGAGAAAGAACAGGGCTGGAAGACTCATATTGTCTGAATTCAAGACTTACTACTACATAAAGGCAGAACAATCAAGACAGTGTGGGACTGGCACAAGAACAGACAAAAAGATAATAGAAGACAAGAATACTCCTATTCTTACAGAATTTTGTGGGTTATTTTTATGCAATTTCTTTTTCTTTTCTTTTCTTTTTTTTTTTTTTTTGAGACAGGGTATCACTATGTAGTCCAGGCTGGCCTTGAACTCACAGCTTACAGGTGTGCACCACCACACTCAGCCTTCCATGCAGTTTCTACAGAGGAACCAAAACAATGTAACAAGGAAAGAAAGTAATTGCTACAAATGATGCCGATCCCAACTCAACCACATTCAAAATTAAAGCAGGATGAATTTTAAATTAAAATGTAAAAGCTAAAATCATACAAGCTTACAAGAGAAAAAAATATTTTCATGATCTGTAAGTAAGCAGAGTTCTTTAGATAGAACCCAGAAAACAGTAACTATACTAGAAAACACTGAAGCCAGGTGGGGTGGCACACGCCTGTAATCCCAAGTTCATGGGAGACTGATTAGGAAGATTCCAAGTCTGAGGCCCACTTGGGCAATTGTGCGCCACTGCTCTCAAAATTTAAAGGGCTGGGGGTGGCGGGGTGAGGTTCAGGGGCAGACCACTTGCCTAGCATGCGTGAGTCCTGGGTTTGATCCCCACTACCACAGAAAAGTGGGCAAAGAAAAGATAAATTAAACTCCACCAAAAGTTGAGAAAGTGAACAGGCAAACCACAGACTGGAAAGAAATATTTGCAAAACACATACCTGACAAAGAAGTGGTTATTTAGGATGTATAAAGAACTCCTACAACTCAACGGTACCAAAAAATTTTTTTTCAATTTAAAAAATGAGCAAAAAGCTGGGCGTGGTGGCGCACACTTTTAATCCCAGCACTGAGCGTTGTGAGTTTGAGGCCGGCTTGGGCTACAACGCGAGCGCAAGGCCGGCCTGAGCTATATAGTGCGACCCTGCCTCAAAAAACCAGGGCCAGGAGTTTGGCTCAGTGGCTTAAGCGCCAGCCCTGGCAGGTGCGAGGTTGTGAGTTCAATCCCCGGTGCCACAAAATAAATAAATAAATAAAAATAAAAAATAAATAAAAAATAAAAAATGGGCAAAAGAGTTGAGTGGCCAGGCCAGGCATGGAGGTGCATGTCTGTAATTTGAGCAATTGGGAGGGTGAGGCAGGAGGACCGCTAGGACTTCGCGGCTACCCTGGGCTACAAAGTGAGTTCAAGGTCAACCTGAACTGCATAGTGAGACCCGGTCTCAAAAATCCAAAAAGACTTGACTGGCTATTTCATGAAAGAAGTATGAGAACAAACAGTAGGGCTGTTTAAAAACTACCACCACCACAGGTTCACTAAATGCTCTACATATATATATTTCCCAATTGTCTTAAACACACAGTAAGAGGATCTACAGCTCAGACATACTTCACTACTTTCTCTATAAAAAAATCTCACCATACTGCCACACACAAAACTGTTACAGTTCTGTGGTGTCCCACTGCATTTGGGTTCCTATCTTCCCTCCTGATTTAATAACTTTTTCAAGATTCTTTTTCAGTTTTCTAAGCAAGATAATCTCTGAAAGTTCTGAAAAAAACACACAGTAGGTTAAAGAAATGCGGGTTGAACCAGAACCTCTGTATATAAAATATGAAGCAAACACTATTAGAAAAGGACAAAACATGTTAGTGTGGAAGAGAATGAAAGAATGGTGGCATTTGGGAAAAATTTTAACCATCTCCTTAGACCTACACTAGCCAGACAGGTGGTCGCTCCAGTTGAGCCGGCCTGTCAAAACAGCACACGGCCTGGCTCCTCAGCTTACCTGCACTGGCGGGTCTGCGTGCTGAATGTTGTCCTGCAGGTGGCTCATGAGCATGAGATCGCGGGCCTGGTACCAGCGGGAGTGCAGGGCGTGATGGTAGATGTGGCAGAGGATGGCGCATGTGCGGATTCGGTCTGTGCGATCCTTGGCATAGATGTATTTACACAGCCGCTCCATCAACACAGCTGAGTCCTCACCCTCATTTTCTGCCTGGTCTTGCTCAGACTGGGGGAAAGGAAAGTTGCTGGAGATGGATACTGGCAAGGATAATGGTTGGTTTGTTTATTTAGGGACAATAGTTTTAAAAGGCTCAGCCACAACCAAAACTGAACCTTTAGTCAACCTGATTCTAATCCGTTTCCCTTCATGCTCCACCTCAGGAAATTCTATTGCTAGGAAACAGATTTGCCTCAAGTCCTAACAATCAAGTAGGACATATACACACATCTCTAAACATGCCGACTACCAAGACCTCACCTTTGAGGAACCTTCAGGAGGGGTAAGCTGCCGCTGATGGGCCTTGTAGTCAAACTTGTAATAGGTGTGGAGGATGCGCCTCAAGTAGATGCGGCAGATCTCCTCAGTGGTGCCCTTCTCCTCCAGGTAGCGCTGCACTCGCTCGATGATGGCACACACTTGCGCCTCATCCTTCAGGTGCTCCACATACTCTGGCAGCGAGAGCACACAGCCTCACTTCAGCTGGGCATCTGGGCTTCCCTAGCCCTCTGTCCCCAGTCAACCCAGTCACCTCAATTTGTTTTCTTCACTCATCAGACAAGTATTCAGCACTCCCTGAAAACATGACATCCTCTCCCCCAGATGTACAATCGTGCTGTTCTGTGACTTAGGAAACAATTCTAACGACCAGCCTTGGCCCTCAATGGCCAGTAGAGTCTGGCACTTGCCTCACCTCCTATGATCCTCCCCTGGTCTTACTGTGTAGGGTCACTTTACTCCTAGAACGTGCCAAGCTCACTTTCTGTTCCTTCTGTGAGATGTTCTCTTCAGTAAGCTCTTCCCAGCTGCCTCTCCTTGGCTCTCAGCTGAAGATGCTTTCTCTACCCTATCTAAAGCATACACCACTCCAATCGCTATCTCAGGGACCTACTTGAATGTCCAATTCACCCTTCATATTAACTAAAATTATCCCCTCCCCCTTTTTTTAGGTGACATGAGGCTTGAACCCAGGGACTCAGTCATTCTAGGTAAGGGCTTCATCACTGAGCTACGTTGCTGGCCCTAAAATTAATTTATTACCTGGCTGTTGTTTGTTGGACTGCCTTTCTCTGGTCTCAAAGGGAAGCTCCATGAATACTGAGATCTTTGGCTGCCTCATTCACCACTATACTCAAGACTCAGCAGGCACATTCACTGGTACTGAGTAAACTGTACTATACTTTTCCACCCCAGTACCTTGGATCCAAACTAAAAACAAGTGAAAAGAGCCCTTAATCCAAAACAATCTCTGGACCAGCAATGTAACCCTGGAGCACACCAGATGCAATTGTCAACCCTCCCTAGACTCCAAAATCAGACACAATGGAACTGAGTCCTCTATGTAAATGCTGTGCAAAAGCTTACCTTGGGAGTGAGGGTCAGTATTTTGCATTATTTTGGTAAATTCTTCATCCATTCGTTCCACCAGAGTTAGGATACAGCCCCGGACACGCAGAGGCTGAAGAGTAAAGCAAAGGAGGAATAGACACATTAGCTCAGGCTTCTTTCCTAAATCTCAATTCCTGTTTCTACTGAGCCTTCCCAAAGCAAAAAACATTATCCCACCTATTCCTCCCTTTACCTGATCAAAATTTTGCAGGTTCTCGCTCTCTTCCAAAATGTTCTCTCCAACGAAGATGTTGGGATTTGCAAACAAAATGTCCATAAGCTCATTGATGCAATCCAGGCACTTCTGCCACATCTCTGGCTGCCAAAAGATCCGACAGCAAAGTCACAACTGCGGGGGTGAAATAAGTAGATGCTTCCCAAGAGTCCCTCCACCAGAAATCCACAGGGCCTTAAATTACCAAGACCGGGGACGCAGTCCCTGAGTTTTAAGACATTAGGCACCTTCCCCTGACCAGCTCAGGTCTCCCACGACCCTCTTCACTGCCCTCACCTTCATGTAAGTGGCCAGATTGGGGTTGTAGTCATAGAGAGAGGCAATGATATTGAACTTGATCTTGACGATGACACCCTCCCCCAGGTTGTTCTCAGCAGCAATCTGGACCAGCAATTGTAGTAGCTCAATCTGGGAGGCACTGGAGGGGTACAAAACCAGGTGAGGCTTTGGAGACAATTTAAGAAAGTCTTATCCTGTCATAGGGCACGCTCTCAGATGCCCTGCTCAAGCAAGGAATCCCATTCTTGATTCCCCCATCCTCGCCATCTGTATACTTGCATCTCCTTTAAATCCGCAACAGAAAATGCAGTAACGCTAACAACACTGGAGGGGTATAAAATGCTCTCAAACCCACCATCCTCCAACCACTTAATAACTAATGGTGAACATTATTGTCATTTTAGATGGCAAAACTTTCAAAAGGCTAAGCGACCGGTTCAAGGTCACACAGAAAATAAACCGCAGAAAATGGAGAGGTATGTCCCAAGCATACTGCTCCTCCACTATAGCCAGATTCTCCCAAAACAGAACTGTTCCCTCCCGCATGCCCTACCCTGCACTGTAAAGAAAAAGAGCACCTACTTTTTCTCCACCTCTAACCTCACAGCCCTGAATCTTACCGATCAGTTCCCTTCTTGCCTCGTGCCTGAAGGATCTCATTCAGTTTCTTGATGACGACAGCGTGGGTGATCTCAGTTCCCTTGGCAAACATTTTTGGCTTTTCCTAGACCAACACACAGCCTGTCACATGCAAGCGAAAAGGAACCTGTTCTTGCCTTTTTCCCATTCTGATCAGCTGGGCACAGGTACACTCTCCTGAACTGTTTTCCAGTTCACTTCTACGCCAAAACCCTCACCTTCACGAGGGGCACTCCACCTCGGACCCTTTCCCATTCCCCGCCTTCATTGTCCTCCTCCTCTTCATCCAGGCGCTTAGATTTCCTATCGTGCTTCTTCTTGGCTTTGTC